>OW679201.1:117211172-117441672 GCA_940337035.1 Agriotes lineatus | reverse complement strand
AGAAGTCAATACAGTACTCAAGACAACAAAAAAGCACGATATAACAGTTATAATGGGAGATTTTAACGAAAAAGTAGGAGAAGAAAAAGTTGAAGGATGCACAGGTGGTTTCGGGTTGGGAACACGCAATGAAAGAGGCGGCAGGCTTATCGAATTCCGTCAGGATGACAAATTTGTTATAACCAACACCTTATTCAAACTACACAAACGAAGACTCTATACATGGGTATCACCAAAAGACAGTAAAGAACATGTAATTACGAATTAAATTGACTATGTTGTGATAAAACAAAGATACCGGAATTCAACTACATCAGCTAAAACATATCCAGGTGCTGACATAGGGTCGGATCATAATCCAGTAGTCGTAACAATGAAAATTAAACTCAAAAAAACTAACAAAAAACAAGAAAGGTAATATGAAAATAGACGTCAAGAAATTAAAATATTTATCTACAAAACAACAAATGATAGAAAAAGTTAATCAAAACATCCAAGATATAAGAGAAAAAATATTAGAAACGACAGTAGTACAAGACAGATGGAACATAATAGAAACAGCACTGACAAAAACTCAAAATGAGATACTAGCTCCATCGGCTTACAAGAAAAAGAAACAATGGATGACATACACCATTCTAGAGTTAATGGAAAAACGAATACTTCAAAAAAATAGAAACAGTCAAAAATATAAAGAATTACACAAACAGATAAAAAAAGAAATAATAAAAGCTAAAGAATAGTGGTTATTAACACAATGTCAGGAAATTGAAGAATACGAATAGCTTTAATGTACACAAAAAGACCAAAGAAATTACATACACATAAAAGAAAAAGAATGCTGGAATACTAAAAGATTTAAATGGAAATATAATCACAGATATAAAAGACAAGCTTAAAAGATGGACACGTTATGTGAAGGACTTGTTCGATGATACGAGGATAGAAAACTTGGAAACTAGCAATGACGATAATACAAACTTGGAAATCTTGCGAGAAGAATTGAAATATGCCCTCAAAAATACAAAGAGCGACAAAGCAACGGGACCAGACCAAATACCAGTAGAAATACTGAAATGTTTGAATGAAGACACCCTTGATATTCTACTTGATCTTTTTAATACAGTGTACAGAACAGGTGTAATTCCAGAACAATGGTTACTGTCAACTTTTGCACCCTCCCAAAAACCGCATGTGCCAGGGAATTTAATGAATACAGAACAATCTCACCCATCAGCCATACTCTTCAAGTATTTCTAAAAGTGATTCATGGGCGAATACATAAAAAACTGGAAGAGGGCACCGACAATACTCAGTTTGGTTTCAGGAATGGAATGGGTACGAGAGAAGCCTTATTTGCATTGAACGTAATAACACAAAGATGTCTTGATATGAGTCAAGACATATACGCCTGTTTCATAGACTTTGAAAAGGCGATTGGCAAAGTCTGTCACGACAAGCTTATTGAAATATTACGACATAAAAACATAGACAATAAAGATTTACAACTAATAAAAATTCTGTACTGGAACTAACGAGCAAACATAAAAGTAGAAGATGAAATCACTGAGGAAGTACAAATAAAAATAGGAGTAAGGCAGGGCTGTGTTCTCTCACCGTTTCTTTTTAATATCTTCAGCGAGGCAATTTTCGAAGAAGCATTATTATCGGAAACCGACGGCATCGTGATAAATGGAAAAATTCTAAACAATATTATATTTGCAGACGACACGGTTATTCTTACAAGTTCTGTTGGAGAATTACAAAAATTAATAGACCGCACAAATCATTCTTGCGAAAATTATGGACTAAAAATTAACACAAAAAAGACAAAATATATGGTAATAACTAAAAAATGAAATATACAAACAAATGTAAACTTGAATGGAACACAATTACAACGAGTTGAAAACTACGAATACTTAGGTACCTGGTTGAATTATGACAATGAACAAACAAAAGAAATAAGGTCAAGAATCGAGATAGCCCGTAATGTATTTGTGAGAATGAAATCGGTTTTATGCAATCGCCACCTATCAATAGGTCTTAGATGCTACATATTCTCAACTCTGTTATATGGTATGGAGAGCTGGACACTGAAACAAAAACACATAAGGAAAATACAATATTTTTAAATGTGTTGTTAAGGAGAATGTTGAGACGTGGACGGAAAGAAAAACAAATTTGGAAGTGTTGAAAGAGATGGGAAAAGACTATGAATTAATAAAAACAGTTAAAGTGAGAAAATTGCAATACCTGGGAAATATTACGAGAGATGACAGATATGAAATATTGAGGGTAATAATACACGGTAAAATGAAAGGAAAAAGAAGTGTGGAGAGAAGAAGGATTTCGTGGTTGAGGAATCTGAGGGAATGGTTCGGTTGTTCCTCAATAGAACTATTTAGAGCAGCAGGAAATAAAATAAAAATAGCAATGATGATATCCAACCTCCGCTAGGAGACGGTACACAAAGAAGAAGAAGTCTTATATTGGGGCTAATGTAATACTTTTAGTCAAATCTTTGTATTGTTGTGTGAACGATAGACAGCATCTTCATTTGATTCTAAACGCATCTACTGTTAAATTTTGCCCTTTGATTATCTTATATGGGTTACCATTCACAGCAGTATATATTGACTGAGAATAGCCCTTCGTAACGGAGAAGTGGGTTAGATTTCACCTTTCTATCTAAGATTCAAATAATTTCTAAAGCTAATTTGGTTATAGAGATAGCAGGACCTTTTATTGTGATTATCTCATAATCTGATGAAGGTAAACAGTCATCAACAATCTTTTGTTTTGCATGTTGATCCTTTGCAAATCGATAAAATGATGCTAAATATTAAATTCAGACATGAGTTTTTGAATCATTTGATTTTGCAAGCAACTTTCTCAGTAATACAAAGGTCCTATAGTTCGCACAAGTAATAAAAATTACAAATAACTAAAAGTTTCACAAAGCACTGCTTTAGAATTTTGTGTTGGTAAGAATACATTAATTTTGGATTTAAGTAAGCCTGTTGTATTTGCAACTGTCCCAAATAATAATACGAGTATAACAGATTTAGTAGGACTAATATTGTCAATGAATATTGTATAGATGTACTAAATATAATACCTAAATCATACTGAATGTTCTTAATAGCAGTTTCACAGTTATCATGATGAATGAGTATCATCGGCATACATGGGCGAGGTACAAATGCTAATATCTTTACAAAAAGAACTTATCATCCAGAACCCTGGGGAACTCCCCTTATAATGGTTGTAAGTGATAAGCAATGGCTTTACAACGTCGTACAGTTAAAGTAGCTTTCAAATAGAGCGTTATGACAAAGGCAAAGATAACCAAGATGGTCATAGCTTACCAAAAGACAACTTTTTCAACATATTTGAGGTCCTTTAGGAGTATTTTAATACTCTTCATTGTAACTGAAGAAAAACGCTTGTCATTTACCGCATAAAATCACGCTTGGGTCCTTCAATTTGGTGCAACCGCATTCTGGTATTTTTCGTTTTGATTTTAAGAGATATAACCGTGGTTATTCAAGCTTCTATTTTCCTATGAAATAAACAATTAGGTGAAATTGCGCGGAAACAAATTAGACTGCAAAAATATTTCACAATGTGTAACAATTACGGTAGAGGTGTGCCGCTCTCAGCATTAATATGGTATCATTAGGTCAAGATTCAATACGCATTGTTTACAAGTATGGAGTTTTATGCAAGCGTTGTGTTTTGAACTTATGCAAACAGTAGGTTATTGGACCAATTTGCAAAACACAACACAATTTAATTGTATATAAAGCTCTGTACTTTATTTGATTTTTTAATATACTTTTAAACTCTGAAGTGTATTCATTTGTGAACAGATCAGGGCTAAAAATGTCTTAAGGGGTAGTTAGGCCTGGTTGCTCAATTCACATCTTATCCTACAAACCTTCATCTCCTCACCAAGTGTAAGCCCCTTCAGTAAAATAACCTGGTCCTATAATTATACAATTTATGTTCCGAAGTGCGTCCTGAACGAGTGCAAGAAATAATCCACGGAAATACATAAATCGAAGGCTTGTATAAATTCAAGGAGCATCGCTGACAGTGGTTCTATAACAAAGTATTACAAGTAGTTTACGGAAAAGAGCGATAGTATTATTATTGTAGTAATTTCAGGGATTTAATTTCGCCTCCATTTCATACTACAGCTTTATTAGAGAGATCGTTTTCTTTTCAGATCTATTTCATGTATAACAAATTGCCAGAGAGCTATAAAAAATTGCCCCTAAGTAAAGTTTTATCAGTTCTTCATTGTGAATTATTTTTTAACCATTTGAAATCAAAAAGGTAATTTAATAGCAAACAAAGTTTTTGGTCAATTTTACTGCTAATCAGTTACAATTATGGGTTTATACAGTTTTATAATTTCTATGCACAATTAAGGCAATGAGTAAATTGTTCTTGTTAGTTTATTTGTGTATTATATTTACGCGCTGGTTTCTAATATTGATATACCAGAAATCAAGGTTAAATGGCAGAGCAGTCTGGTTACTTCCTGGCTGAATCTCGCCTTGCGGTTGTGTTACGAAGAAATATTGCTTTGTTCGTTAGAAATTAATTTATTTTCTTTTATTTTAAAACAATAAAAACATTTTAATTATTATTATTAGTATTAATCAGATGTATCTTTTTTTATTAAAAATTCTCGCCGAGGAAACGGTTGAAATATGTTTTGCACATGTCTACGGAACCTCTCTGCTTCTCGTTCAGCTTCTTCATAGCCCCGAAGAACAGATTGCTGCTGCTGTTGTTGTTGTTGTTGTTGTTGTTGTTGTTGTTGTTGTTGCTGCTGCTGCAGCTGCTGTGCTTGCTGCTGCAGATGCTGCCGTATAGTTAGTAATGGACTTGTTGTAAAGTTGGCTGCGTCTGGAACATTCGGAGTCCAAGGCGAATTTGCAAGAAAAGAAACATTTGGAGATTGAATACTGAAAATGGGGATCGTTGAAGAAGCCCCCAAAACGTCCTGAAGCTCGGGCGAATTGGCGAAAATATATTCAGGAAATCCTCGCCCGAGAAACGAAATTAAGTTGCACATCATGTTCCCATCCTGCAACTGGCGATATAGTTCACTGAGTCCTTCACGTACTGGTTCGTTTTAGAAACGATGCGAAGCTAAACCTCGCGGAAGGCGTGCGAGTTCGTTTTGATAATCGTCCCAGCGCTGTTCCTCGAAACATCTGTTTGTAGAACCACATTCAAACTGGATGTTGAGCGAATGCGTTGTTCCAGTTGGGTGCCTGATATCTGACCTGCTGAGAGTAAAGTTGCTAGTGGATGCTGATGGATCGAAAGAATTTGTGCCTTGTGCAAAACTACGAGACGATGTTAGAATTGGAGATGCTTGTCATTCTGAATTTCCGAAATTTAAATTAATGTTATGTAAAGGGGTGCTCTGTGCTCGTCTATTTGGGAAAGACATTGGAGTTTCCAAATTGTTGCTGTCTGGACACTACAATATTTAGAAACAGCTGATAGCTTTCTCTGATATACTGCGCTTGCAGTAATATAGAATTGCCTCGTAAGTTCTAAAACTATATAAAATACATTAGTGTATACCACTATACCAGCAACCGATAAAGAAAGAATTGTAAAATTGAATTTTATATTTAAAAATGCTACTCACTGCCAAAACAGACATTTCCGTTTTGTCCTACAAAATGATCTCATAAGACGACCAATGATTGTCAAATAAAAAACAAACCAGTATGAAATGTTTGATTGACATTTTAAAAATTGTGAACATAATGAAGATACGCGTTCATTCTCTAACTGATTTAATTAATCAACAACAAAATTCAATAATGCATTTACCTTGATAGTACTAACGGTTTTCTATGCACTGTTTCAGCTGTTGATGATGATGACTAGTAACTACTGAATTTTGCATTGATATAAATGCAATGCATATCAGCAAATTCCAATATCTGAAATTTAATCAAAGGGATAAAGATATGATGCTGTAATTATCACGAAACAGCGAACCAGGTTTTGTTCTCACCGAAGTGATTGAAACTGACATCAACATTGCTGATGTCATTACTAACAATACAAATTTTTGCAAGCAGCTTGTCAGATTTCGTATCCACACATGCAAAAGGCTTAGCAGTATTTCTAACATATTTTATTAGAGTTGTTTGTTTTTGCAAATTGAACATAATTTCTTCCTGGTTGCAAATACCTCCTTTGTACGTTGAATTAATAAAAACCAAAGTTTCCGAGATATGCTATAAATTAGATAAGTTCTATTTCCAGTGGGAGATAAACGTTTAGACAATTACTTCATTGTTTCTCTATTCCTTAAATATAATGTAGGCTGATTTTTTTCATGTTGATATTGCGAGATGGTGGGCTTGGTATTCAAGGTTGGCAAAAAAAGTTACCAATCAGACGACGAAGAAACATGGAAGAACCAGAACATCACGTTGTTAATAGGAAAAGGCGCTAGTTGTTATTAGTTTTGGGTATGAGAATATTTAGCACGTGTCTCGATCATTCGAGAACGACCTAAGGCGGGGGCAGTGTTACGACCTTGAGGCGGTTCACGTGCGGGCGGATGAATCACACCCTTTGAGAAACGCCCTTGGTGACTCATGCGCGCGAACACGTCGGCGATGCGGGAAGGATCGAGCAAGGTCTCGACGTTTCCAGAATGACTCACCCGGCGCATATATAAATACGCGATATAAATAAACCCGTGGGTACATAAATCTAGCGAGATAAATGACCCGTGTATAACAAATAAATATAGCCATATAAACCATTAATGTTGAAATCGCGTGTAAATAAATAAAGTATATCTGTTGTTAGAAACAGTCCTCTTAGTTTATAAATAATGTGTGTTCCGCCTTAATAGTTCTTGTGTTGTGTAAATAGATTAAGATAAATCGTTGTACATAAATGCTTAAAACAAGAAGAGGCGTATAATTTTTAATAGCCCAAAAACGTAAAACGTAACAGTGGCGTCAGGTGTCGGGTTTTATACCAGGGGCTATACAAAATTATTGGTCATACATTAAATAAATTGACTAACTAGTACCAATAAACGACAGTCGGATAATAAATTTAAGTGTGTGTTGTGGATGCCTGTGACAAGATCCCAGAGCGGCAAGGTGGAGGCTCAATTAATCCAACTTTTCCAGCTGATGCAAGTTGGCCAAGAGAAGGCAGAAAAGGCGCAAGAGATGGCAGAAAAAGCACAAGAGGATCTTAAGGAAGAATTGAGAGCCGGCCAAAATCAGGCAAAAAAGGCGCTAGAAGAATTAAAAGCAGACCAAAAGCAGGCAGAAAAAGCACAGGAAGTACTTAGGGAAGAGCTGAAAGCCGCGCAAGAGGATCTTAAGGAAGTACTTAAGAAAGAGCTGAAAGCCTGGCGAAGAAACGGCCGGCGAGGACTACGTGGGGAACCTGAAGAAGAGAATGGAAGAGTTCGGTTTCTGCTGTTGGATACTGGAGCGACGAAGTCCATCGCCAGGTCTGACGTAATACAGGACGAGGGTCAGCTGCTGCCCACCAGAACACGCCTTCGCACTGCCACGGGAGGCGCAGTGACCACACATGGGGAAATTGATTTGACATTGAAGATTGGGAATCAAACGCTGAAGCATCGGGCCCTGATTGCTGACGTTGCGGACGAGTTCAAATCTGGGAATGGAAGTTAGGAATGAGTGTGGGTTTACTTTAGACCTGGGACGCGGCGTGTTGCCAGTGGGTGGGGAGAAGCTTTTCCTACACCCAAGAGAAGAGATCTCAGTTCGAGTGGTATTGGCGGAAGATGTTACTCTGCCGGGACGAACCGAGAGGGTCGTGGATGCATACCTGGATGGCGATTTCCGGGGCAACGTAGTGCGCAGGATTGAACCCGAGTATGACAAGGAGGTCACTCATGGTATCCTGGTTGGGAAGACGTTGGTAAAGACTGGGCTTAAGGTCCCAGTAAGGATGATGAACGCCAACAGGGAACCGGCAACCGTCAGGAGAAACACAATCCTGGGAAGGGACATGAGCCAACAAGAACGGAGGAAGATCGAAGATCTGGTGGCCCGGTACCAGGACATCTTCGAGTGCGGAGATCATCCCAGCGGCCGTACCAACGTAGTAAAACATAAATCATTGGAGTTTGGCAAAAGAGTCTTGCTGAGGATCGACCATGCTGCTCTAAGATGGCTACTGCAGTTCAAGAACCCTGATGGACAAGTGGCTAGGTGGAGCGATCGCCTACAAGAGTACGACTTTGAAATAAATCATCGACCTGGCACAGCCCACCGCAACGCCGATGCGTTATCCAAGAGGCTCTGCCCTGCGGGCTGCGGCCACTGTTCAAAGGAGGGTCGTGCGGTACCCATCAATCGTACCACTGTAGTCGACGATTCGTGGGAGCTAGACGAGTTGCAGAACATCCAGGAGAACGACCCCGACTTAGGCACAGTTATAGCCTGGAAGCGAGATGGCCGTCGACCTACCTGCAGGAGGTCTCAGCCACCAATCCAACGGTGAAGACCTATTGGGCGCAATGGAACTCCTAGCAGCTGGACAAAAACGTCCTGACCAGAATTTTGGAAGATGAGGACGGTAGGGCAACGAGATAACAATCGATGGTTCCAAGGAGTAGATTGGCCGAGGTTCTGCGCCACCTGCGTGATGGCTCCTCTGGGGGACACTTTGGATTAAAGAAGGCGTTGCAGAAGGTCCGAGATTGGTTCTACTGGGCGAGCTGCAAAGATGGCGTCCGAGAGTGGTGCCGGAGGTGCGAAGCCTGCGCTACAGGAAACGGACCGGTTGGAAGACGTAGAGCTCCGATGTGGCAGTACAACGTCGGTGGTCCGTTCGAGTGGATAGCCATTGACATCGCCAGATCATGCCCCGAAACAGAATCGGGAAATAAATACATCCTGGTGTGCATGGGCTACTTCACCAAGTGGCCCGAAACGTACGCCCTTCCGAATCAAGAGGCCGGTATTGTTACTGATGTTCTGGTGATGGAGTGCTTCAGCCATTTTGGAGTCTCCCTGGAGTTACATTCCGACCAGGGCCGGAATTTCGAGTCTGGACTGTTCCAGAACGTCTGCAAGCTACTGGGGATACGCAAGACCCGGACCACTGCCCTCCATTCTCAATCGGACGGCATGGTGAAAAGGATAAACCGAACCATGGGGAAGCAATATAGCCATATAAATCATTAATGTTGAAATCGCGTGAAAATAAATAAAGTATATCTGTTGTTAGAAATAATTCTGTTAGTTTATAAATAATGTGTGTTCCGCCTTAATAGTTCTTGTGTTGTGTTTAATTTTGAATTAAACAGATATAAATTTCAGTCCAAATTTACGAAGTATCGTTCACAATTTAAAAGCCAGTGTTGTTTCGCAATCAAACGAGTTAAAGGCCAGAAAACTGCAACTTGCAAATCGCGCAAATAAACGACCCACAATCTCGAGTTCAGCGCACGGACTTACAAACGCATGCGGAACTATAACAGCTTACCGCCTGCTGAGTAGTTGTTTTGTAATATTAGAATCGTTCCACTAATCTACACTTTGCACTTTGATATGTGGTTATTTAGTTAAGCAATTAATTTTTGTATAAATAGACCGTTTATTTTTGTAACAAATCAATCGACATCTAATGTTTGATTCATTCGCAACGTTGTTGCCCTTTTCCAAGCCATAATTCATAAAACGTGAGGCTGAGTTTTAAAGGGTAGCAACATCATCATCCGTTTAAGTGCCATTGACTACATTGGCTTAAAACGGAAATGCAGTCTCATTCATGTGATTAAAAATTAGGGATAAAGAACCAGTGCAACCAACAGAAACCTGATCTAGCCTCCAGGCATTTCTGTTCAGTTGTGTAAATAGATTAAGATAAATCGTTGTAAATAAATGCTTAAAACAAGAAGCGGCGTATATTTTTTAATAGCCCGAAAACATAAAACGTAACAATATATTGAAATGGTTTTAAGCTCACAATTTGGCTCTGTTTGCAGTGCGAAATATTTAACCAAGTCAATAAAGAACAGAGTTAAGATATTTTATGTAATTGCAATTGTAAACAATAATAAAAGTATTAAATGCATTGGTAAAGAAGCACGCAAACGCAAAGCATATTTCAGAGGGTTTGAATTTAAAGTTTCAGTAAAATAATACAATCAAAGTGATAGGTTTGGGCATAAATAAAACGAGACCAAACGAAAGTAATTAACACAAAAGGTTTGTTAGGTGAATACTAAATGAGCGCAGTTATTAATAAAAGCAAAAACTAGTGAAAAGGCGAGCAATCTGAAAGGTAGATGAAAGCAAGATAAGAATAAAATAGAAAATTGCAAAGAGCAATCCAGAATTAGGCAACGTAAGAAAAGAAAAGCAAGCGACGTGAAAAAATGGTGAACTCAAATACCAGTGTAATAAAAACAAAGTGCAAAAAGCAGAGCAGTGATTTTAAAAAACGTTTGTGTGTGTAACGCTAAGGAACAATACTGGTTATAAGGAAAGGACAATATTTAGCTTTAAGAAAATGTTAATTTAAAATTTATGTATTGAAACTTTACTCCGTTGATAGTTATTTGTTATCAAAACTAATTTCTAATTAATAGCAGAAGATTATGGTATCATAGCAACGTGATGTTTTTTGTTGTTAATAAGAGGAGAAAAATTGAAATAAATTATTTGAAGATTGGGCAAATTTGTGCTTCATTTTAATTAACGTTTTTACGATAATAAAAGTTCGTCTACGACCAATTTTTAAGCATCGGAATCCAGAGGTCAGCAATCCAGGACATCAGCAGAGTGTGCAGGAGCATCCTGAGAGAGATTTGCAGTCAGGGGAGCAGGTCCAGCAGAGAAAAATCAACGGCGTTATCTGCGACCGGCATCGTTTCCAACTCGACAAGATTTTACGAGGTAGAAACTAACTGTAAATTCGAGTGTTGGCGTTCATGAAAGCTGTTTAAATACAAGAATAAACCTTGCTAAAAAAGCCCAGAGCTTTACTAAGAGTCCAAATACTCTGTGGGCTTCCCAAATTGGACGAGGTTACTAATTTCTGCGATTTAGCGGAAGTGTTCAAGCGACATAAGCAAGTGATTGGTGGCGTGGGTCCTACGTCATTCCTATAACAATCAAGTCGAGGTTTTGGTTGCCAAGCAGAATATTCAAATTATTTACCTGACGCTTCCTCGCCTATTTTCATTATTAAAACCTTCAAATAATCGCTATATTGCGCAAACAGCTTTATGTGTTTTATCTGTCAGATTCAGGTTACAAATATTATCTACTAAAAGCGAACATATGAGCTACTTTGAGACAAATAGCCTAAAATTAAGGATACACTTTGAATATAATTAAATTCTGATCCCACCCGAGAAAATAGTTTTATGTTTTGCCGTGAGCTAGTATAAAGTATTGCAGTTAAATAAAATATTAAGAAAGGGGCATTTAACCATTTATTTGGAACATCAACTAATACATTTCATTTTAACTAGCCTTAAATTACTGACAGGTAAAGTAAGCATAGTATAAATTAACCTGAGAATTGTGCGGTGATTTGCTGTAATTTAAGTTAATAAATTTTGTACCAAAATAAGTAAATAACAAACAGGGTCATCGAATTATATATATTGGTACATATTGACGGTATTATACATTTATGGCAAGAAAAAAATACAAAGACACTTCCTTATCAGTGTAAAAAATTGGGCACCATACTTTTCGCGGATGATCAGACGATAATGGCTACCCAGAGGCTGTGCTCACGTAACACAAGAAAGCGTATATACATCACCCTATTACTTCGATTACTAATTTTGAATATCTAACTAAGGTATTAAATCACCCACCTGAAGTAATACCTAATGAATGCCAGTTGGGCAATACCTTGACTGAGCCTTTGCAGCTCTTCACGGCGATGTTTTCGTTATCGTGTCATTAGACGCCGCGACCGTTTCCTTTGTTGGTGTCCTGACCACCAAATCGCCAAACCGCAATGTCTACAGGACTTCGGCTCCTTTATACAGCTCACAGGTCACTATTACAACACTTCTCTGCTCTTGCATTTCTACCAGAACACGCAGAAATTCCGACTTCAACTGATGCTGCGTTCAGCTTCAAAAGTAGGTCACACGGCCTTCAATTGTGCCCGCGAATGAAGCACCTTTTCTCACCTAGTGCAAGTCAGCTTTTTACTCCCCTTGCCAAGGCGTCGCCGCAACCCAGGACATTTTCGATGCAAGCGTCCGCATTTTGACGTGAAATCCGAAAAACACATTGCACGCGTTTAACACTCACAACGACGCACTTAGAATCAGCCCCGTGTCAGTGTGTAAGAATTGTTACGGAAAAAAATGGTAAAAGAGTTAGCAACCGACAGAGAAGACTTGAGAAAAAAATCTAAGAAGCAGATTAAGAAAGTGCAAGATGGCATAACTCGAAGATCAAAACTTTTTTTGAGAAACTAACTACGCTACTGTATTCTCATCAAAAAGATGTTTGAAGCATGTAAACATTACTTTTCTCTATTTTCATAAATAAACGAGATATAACCACAAAACAAAAAGTAAAAAATCGAACTCTTGTTATAACTCCAAAACAAAAGACGATAGCCAACTTTGGTTTGCACCATTAAGTTTTTCTCGAAAAAAGAGATCGAGGATGGAGGATCAATTTTTTCATATATTTTATAGTTATCGAGATTCCTTATTAAAACATTGAAATGTGCCCACCCTGTACATCTCGTTATAATATCAGCAAACTTCTTCCTCATGAAATTCTAGTATGTAGGCAGAATACTGTTTTGCGCTTTCTTTCTAAGGTAGTGAGTGATCGTTTAGCAAAACTTCCTGGAATGCATCTTATTATGTTGCATGCGTAAACTTGATTTCGGTAATCTTTCTTACTATGATTATCTGATGCGGATGACGACAATTTAGCCAGAGCACTCGCTGATCGAAGTATCTATAGTATCGATGCGGAACTCCAGGTTTATTCAATATAATAGCGTCATTCTTCCTGATAACCCACTTGAAAACTGTTATCAGACAGATATGAATGAAACACTATCAAAGCTCTATAAGATCGTAATGCCCCATTACTCTTATTTATTATTTCTTCTAGTTCAAAACTCAAGTGTTGCTCCAGGAATTCAAACTAGTCATTCAGAAGTGGCGATACATTTTCAATAACAGGAATCGTCCTATTTAAAAATACTATAATAACAATAATGTATATAGAATTATACATCCGTCGCCATATCACAGCCCGATGGTAGTCTACTGAGTATCATTTTAGACATGTTTACAGTATTGATATTAATCCTATCATACAATATCTCCCCGTGTAGTAGAGTCCGTGGAGGAGAATTTCAAATGCCGTTTATATTGGAATTATTCCTCATCGAGAAGAAGTGCCTTTATGCTAAAGAACTCTTGTTTCCCACAGAAACAAATATCACGACTAAGAAGGTCGCAAAACGTGAGAAATGCCGCGATCTCTTATTCGAGCTTGGGAAAATTTATCCAGGACTGTGACCTTAAATTTAGCGCTTTTCAACCCTCGCCTCTATAGTAAAATTCTAAGCAAGGTAAAACGCTTGATTCTGCACGTGTACAGCTAGGGCAGAATTACAATACAAAAATCCTAATCTCGCACGTAGGTCCCGTGTCTTCATCTCAACAATAGCATTCTCCCTCCAAGTTAACCTAGACGATAGTGAGGAGTATAAATACAAGAGGTTTCGCCACTAAATGGCACTTATTTTTCCAAGCCTCGCTTGGCAATGCAATCCTACCTGTTGATCTCTAACCCCGAACTCGCTGGACAGAACTCTGTCGTGAATTCTCTCCTTACATATCCTCTTTCACACGGTATTCGTTGTCAGCAAGGTGCACCTTTCTCCACGTGGCCGTTTCTTCGGACCGTAACCTGATTTCTGCATTTTTCTACCCCGTAAACACCGCCAGGACTCCGCTAAAATAAAGGAGATTTGCTTTGTCCGAAATAACTTTGAAAGTAAACTCACCTGACTAAAGTAATTCTCTACAGAGTCGCTAACACAAATCCGCTTAACGGGCTAAACTTTCCCCATGCGGGTCGTAGTAACTGCTACAACCACCATTAAAACAACGAACCGGTCAGAAATCGAACTAGCATCTTTGTACACGATTCGTCCTGTTACAGATCAACACTTCAGTTGCAGCCTTTGCCGCTATGAGGATCAGACTTGGGGTCGATCGATAAACTAGTTTCAGACGTCATGTCGATCGTCCAACTCAACATAGCTGTCGAGCTGGTTGACTATCCACCAGGCAAGAAAAATCGATTTATTGTATATTATTATATAACATATCCATGAATAGTACAATTTTTTCCTTAGTTTATAAAACATTTTATGCATCTATAGAAGAGCGATACACTTATTTATGTATGTCTGTGATTTATTTGTGTTTACTCGAATATTTAATTAAACTCTGGCTCTCTGTAGCTACCAAAACGGGCAAGTAATTAGTTTTTACTTTTTGACAAAATTTGGAGGAACAGAAATTGGAAAGTTATAGTATATTACATACCGAGGTGGGAAGTGTTTCATTACTGTCGAGAGATTAGGTAGTTTAGCGAGACGCGTAGCGTCGAGGTTAACTTTATCTCGAGACAGGGATGCAACTTTCCACCGTGGTGTGACGTTAGCTCCGGCCGAAATTATTATTTCTACGCATTGGAATGCGTTCAAATTTCGTCCCGCCAAAATTCCGTCACATTCACCTAGAAAACATCGCCAAAGCGCGAGAAAATTGGTAACACGACAAAATCACCGTTCTGCGCCCGCATCGACAGGACGTCGTCCGGCGCATCCCTTCCAAATTTCCAGCACTGATAAAGAGTATGGTATAGTATAAATAGATAACGCACGCTGTTAGAGAGAGCTTACGTCCACCGTCCCTGAACAGCGTCTAGCTCTAGGTCCCCCTGGGGCCTAGTTCCTGAAACCAGTCCGAAACACTTCGTTCCTGCGACTAGAAATTCCTGTAGAAAAACAAACCTCGATTTCTGTAAAACTTTCGCGGTGCTTGCTATAATAACAATCGTTTAGGGCTTCGTGAATAGCGACCAAAGCGATCTGTTATAAACAAACCTCGATTTCTGTAAAACTTTCGCGGTGTTTGCTATAATAACAATCGTTTAGGGCTTCGTGAATAGCGACCAAAGCGATCTGTTATAAACAAACCTTGATTTCTGTAAAACTTTCGCGGTGCTTGCTATAATAACAATCGTTTAGGGCTTCGTGAATAGCGACCAAAGCGATCTGTTATAAGCTTTTCTCAGCCTGTAGAAACGGCTCTTAGGGTGCAGACCAGTCTTTCCCCTACTTTAAAGCCCTTCAGGCGAACCCTCCACGCTAGTCGCAAGAACCAATGCGAGACTTATTCGCAAAACTTAAAAGGGCGTCACCCTTTATTTTGGCAGAAATCTCAAAATCCTTATTGGGCCAAAACACGAAACTTATTCGTAAAACCTAAGAGAGCTTCACTCGCCTCCCAGAAAGTTGGTAATTAATTTCATGTAACCCCTGTGAATGCTTTTACACCCAAGTAAAAGTTTCAAATCCCGAAATTAATCACATAAAATTAACTTGAAGTCAAGGTCCCGGCACCGGCGAAGGTGCCACAAAATCAGTTTTGTTGTAAGAATTCAAAGCTTTACTCACCTAGAGGAATGTTGTTTCATAGACGTCATGAGCCTGTCCGTAGTGCGTCAATTTAACAATTAATAACTCCTTGGTTTAATTAGCAAATTTGAAGGCTAACGCCGTTTCCCCCGGAAATTTGATACACTGTCATTTCACTTGCTATAAGAAGCTATTCGGCACTACGGATTAGGTTGGGGCAAGTCAGACCTTCGCCTCACGTTTATTTGTAGTCACAGCCCCCGAAATAAACGAGATTACACCAGAATTTATAACATTCGACAATTATAAACAAAGTTAACCTCGAATTGTTCCGTTTACAGTCTTGGCCGTTAGATGACGTTTACGCAAGCCACAACAGCGGTACGTGCGTGATCCCCTTGGCGATCCGCGACCCGTCCAACCCGCGAAGTAAAAGGGGTTGTCTGCCTGCCAGGTGCTCCAGAGAAGCCAGAGAAGAGATCTTATATTTGTTGTACCGAATACAGGAAATATTTTATTTATTATTATGTTACAATGTAAATAGTTATACCCAAATAAATCCCTGTTATGTTATGTGTACTTTTCTATATACTTGAGAGAGTAAATTGGATCTTGGCATATGAGCTGCCCGAGGTTAAGAAGTTCATTAACAGTAGTAATTATTCATGGCTCAAAAATTAAGCAAATAATTAATGCAAGCCAGCATGTTACATGCAAAATTAAATAACTCAATAAGAAATGCAGGTTATTACATGGCGCCGACGAGCAGGAACGTAATCTCAAGTATATAGTCAAGTATAATTTAGAGCCCCCAGCAACCAGCCAGGCCAGCAAATCCGAATGATGGCGCTCGAGCATTTTATTTACCTGAAAAATAATTAGTTATCATTTAAAGTATAATTAATTATTTTAAATATTGTACAAACCAGGTTCACTGACATATACCAGAACCAGATGTTACCGCCGCTAGAACCGCTTGTAACTACCTCCAGAAATGTTGGAAAACGGCCCCATCGAGGCCACCAGCGTGTCCAACACCAGAAATCTAGAAACCACCAGAAGGGTGTCGATTCCAAGTATGGAAAAGAGGAAATCCAGCCCATAGAGGGCTCCTGTTTGAAGTCCAGGCCGTTGGAAAATTCCGATCGTCGAACGCCAGGGCATCCACGCAACTAGGTTACCTCCAGGTGGGCACAAAGATTCCAGAAGGTACAAAAGCCCCAGCTGAAGTCCGGAAATCAGCTTTGAGCACAGTACTACGTTTTGGAGTCCAGATCATCCCCGATTTCGTAAGTTCCCTCCATAAAAACTTCCTCCCGAGACGTCTCCTGGTATACAGCTTCACCCTGAGAAGTACAGCCAGCTACAAGAGACGTGGAGCATCGTGCTATCCTGCAGCACAACCTCCCTCGCGAGAAGTCTTTGGAACGCGAACCCTCCAGGTAAATCACGTCCAGTGCGAGATCTTCAAAGTCGAAGCCATCTTCGCAGAACCGAGGTAACCTGCAAACATACACAAATGTAATTGAAATTGTAAGTTGGTCTCCGCAACCTCTACTAATTTCTCCCGGTTAAAGTTCAAATATTGTGAGAAAGTCGGTTAATCCTGTAACCTTAAAAATTTCCCACGATTAAACAAAACCTGTATGAATGCGAGTCGATACCGCGAGCTCAGCATCCGTCAGTAGCATTTGTTTTAGAATGCACCCCGTAGAATTTTATGAGCCTGTAGAATGAACGTATGAGAAGACAAACGATTCGATACCGCGAAATCTTTAGTCTCATCTAGCCTGAAACTGCTTTCACGTGGTTGATTGCAGTCCAGGAAATTTCATTCCGCTTATCCAGATAATTCTGAAAGATTACCAGTCTTGTCCATGACCGTTGTACCCGCCAGTATTATTAATCGCATGCATGATGTTGAATGTCTCCTGAGAATGATCACGTTTTCGCCTTGGTGCCTATAAGAAGACGCCCATTCGTAGAGCATGAACCCGGAGAATTGTATGCAACCCGCCCTGGAGTACAACCTGAAAATTTTACTGAATGTCTTCTGTGAAACTGAATCCTGTAAAGATCCAGGTGGAAATTAATGCCACAACAACCGCCTGTTGACCGAAAACTGCAAGCAAATTTATCTTGCACAGAAGCAGTTTCTTGCCCTAGTTTTCTGAGCTTGTTTTTCCCCGCCGGGAAATCCTGAAAGAGTTCAAGTTGGAACCACAACCTCTGTATTCACCCAGTTGAAAGTTCAATAAGAACATAAGCTCCCCGTAGACGCTGCCAGAAGAAGCGCCGGTTACTCCCATAACTTTAGAATGTATGTTGTCTGACTTGTGTGTCGATAATTCCGAGATCCCCAGGTGTTTTCCGAGCCGTATGAGGTAGCTCCATGAAGAAGACTTCCATCCACCGGCTGTTTCCTCCGTAGGGAAGGGGCATGTGTGACGTTAGCTCCGGCCGAAATTATTATTTCTACGCATTGGAATGCGTTCAAATTTCGTCCCGCCAAAATTCCATCACATTCACCTAGAAAACATCGCCAAAGCGCGAGAAATTGGTAACACGACAAAATCACCGTTCTGCGCCCGCATCGACAGGACGTCGTCCGGCGCATCCCTTCCAAATTTCCAGCACTGATAAAGAGTATGGTATGGTATAAATAGATAACGCACGCTGTTAGAGAGAGCTTACGTCCACCGTCCCTGAACAGCGTCTAGCTCTAGGTCCCCCTGGGGCCTAGTTCCTGAAACCAGTCCGAAACACTTCTTTCCTGCGACTAGAAATTCCTGTAGAAAAACAAACCTCGATTTCTGTAAAACTTTCGCGGTGCTTGCTATAATAACAATCGTTTAGGGCTTCGTGAATAGCGACCAAAGCGATCTGTTATAAACAAACCTCGATTTCTGTAAAACCTAAGAGAGCTTCACTCGCCTCCCAGAAAGTTGGTAATTAATTTCATGTAACCCCTGTGAATGCTTTTACACCCAAGTAAAAGTTTCAAATCCCGAAATTAATCACATAAAAATTAACTTGAAGTCAAGGTCCCGGCACCGGGCGAAGGTGCCACAAAATCAGTTTTGTTGTAAGAATTCAAAGCTTTACTCACCTAGAGGAATGTTGTTTCATAGACGTCATGAGCCTGTCCGTAGTGCGTCAATTTAACAATTAATAACTCCTTGGTTTAATTAGCAAATTTGAAGGCTAACGCCGTTCCCCCCGGAAATTTGATACACTGTCATTTCACTTGCTATAAGAAGCTATTCGGCACTACGGATTAGGTTGGGGCAAGTCAGACCTTCGCCTCACGTTTATTTGTAGTCACAGCCCCCGAAATAAACGAGATTACACCAGAATTTATAACATTCGACAATTATAAACAAAGTTAACCTCGAATTGTTCCGTTTACAGTTTTGGCCGTTAGAGGACGTTTACGCAAGCCACAACAGCGGTACGTGCGTGATCCCCTTGGCGATCCGCGACCCGTCCAACCGCGAAGTAAAAGGGGTTGTCTGCCTGCCAGGTGCTCCAGAGAAGCCAGAGAAGAGATCTTATATTTGTTGTACCGAATACAGGAAATATTTTATTTATTATTATGTTACAATGTAAATAGTTATACCCAAATAAATCCCTGTTATGTTATGTGTACTTTTCTATATACTTGAGAGAGTAAATTGGATCTTGGCATATGAGCTGCCCGAGGGTTAAGAAGTTCATTAACAGTAGTAATTATTCATGGCTCAAAAATTAAGCAAATAATTAATGCAAGCCAGCATGTTACATGCAAAATTAAATAACTCAATAAGAAATGCAGGTTATTACAGTGGTATGTATATTATTTTATTTGCAATCATCTAATTTTAAAAATAACTACAATTGAATTCTGAATAATAGGTATCTTGATGTAGCTAATATTTTTGTTACCATGAAAACAACCCACTCAATGTTTTGTTACCACTGAAACACCCCACTCTTCAGGTATGTAATATTTTTCGGGGCATGTAATAATTTCCTGGCTAGTTTCAAGTAATCATCTAGTTCCCAGCTGTTGTCATGTCATAAAATTGACACATTACAATGTGATTGCGAATAAAAATATTACACAATCGAAATTATTACTGGACGCGTTGTAAAGTTAGTTGTACTTATTATTTGGGTTCTTAGTAGAATGAAAACCAACTTTATTAGGGAAGTAGAGATCATTCCTGCATGCAGGTCAGCTTCCGCCTCTCTGACCTGTAGGGTACAAAAAGCATTTATTTTTGGTTCGTTTCACATCGCGAGGGCACATGTGATGCGTAATCAACGGTCGCATATCATCAGGATTTGGGATGCGGACGTGTGAAATGCCTTGCAAGTAACTTCCCGATATTATGTTCTGCTGCACTGAAGGGGGGAGGAGCTTGTAAGTGATCTGAGCCTTCCAACGTGAATAACTGGTTGCTGGGTTTTGTTCTATCTCCGGATTGATCGGAGGACGGCCTGTTAGAGAAATCACCTGTCTCTATTGGATAATAATAATAATTGTATTTATAATTTTTTTCTTTCACGGATGATTCAACAAAAAGCTATCGTAACAAAAGATGAAAAGGTAAAAAAAACCACAAGGTGAAGTTTTAAATAAAAAGAATTTGGTGAAATAAACGCGCACATCATAAGTAGAAGCGATTACGCATATTTTACCATCCAATTTCGGATAGTTTGTGAGATATACGTTCGAATTACGAATACTAAGTATGTATCGCAAGCAGAAGTTTTAAACTTTTTTAATAGCATCTCTGCCGATGGAGTTTAAACAAAGACTATACATAGGACTACAAACGTAAATAGGGACAGATCTAAAAATTCGCAAAGCAGAGTTTTAATTTTAGTGAAAAAGTAATGTCTGTGGGAAAATAATATTCTTAAATTTGTATATGCTACCTCAATATGTTTGGAAATATGGTGCGAAAGCCTAAAAAAATTGTAAAAGTTAGCCTAAATGTTTGCAAGCTCAACCGGAGGTAGTAAGATGCCATTCACTTTAATATCGACATTTTGTAGGTTATTACAATTGTGTTTATTTCCAAACAGCATTATTTGCAATTTAGTTGAGTTTAAAAATACATACACGTAATGACATGTTATGAATATTATCTAGACCCAAGCTTATTTCAGTTATGGCATTAACCAAATCAGACGGAGAGATATAATTGAGTGTCGTCAGTATAAGCATGATAGATATAAAGTTGTAAGTGGATGTTACAGTTGGACGGGTGGATAATAAATAGCAGAAGTCCCAGTATTGAACCATGCGAGACACCAGATATTAAAGGTGAAAAGTTAGATAATTCGTCCAGCAGTTTAACACACCGAACCCTGTCAGCCTCTCTAACAAAATCAATTTGCTTTAGTTCAATAAAATTTAACCCTGAGCAAAGTGTTTATGATCGATAGTATCGAAAGCCTTGTAAGATCTAGCACAACCAAATAGAAACCTTACCTTCATCATTTGAGTTTAAAATATCATCAGTAACCTTGAAAAGCACTGTAGTGTGCTGTGTTAAGGTCTAAAATTTTATTTAAATGACGGTAAGATGGTATGAAGACAAGTGATGTCTGAGCTGATCATTAATTACATTTTTCAGCAGTTTCGACAATATAGGAAATATTCTAATCAGAAGTACAACACAAACTTGTTTCCAAGAGTCTGGAAACTTATTTTGACCTCGACAACTGTTGATAATGTGAGTCAAGAATTGTGTGATAAATGGACAATATTTAATTATGCTTATACTGATATCATCTGGTTCAATTGGGTGTCATTGTATTTTATTAAGTGGAAGTTAATAGGTTTGGTCACTACAGCGTAGAATTCACTGTGCCGATATTTTTTTTAGTATTAGAATTGTAATAATTAATTAATTCAGTATTAATTATGCTACTAGCAAAGAGATCACTTATCTCCTCAACATTAGGTAAGTGAAATAGGAATCTGTTTGGTCAGATACTTAATGTCAAACGCTTGTTAGTTCTTTCCAAATAACTTTTCTAGATTTCATAGTACAAAGCCAAAGTCAAAATAAGCTTTCTTTTCTTTGCGAATTGTCAGAGCGGTAAAATTACATAAAGACTCCAATGACGAACTAGTTTGTTTTTTTTTATTTACTTTTAACCTTATTTCTTAGATATTGCAACAGTGATACATTGTTATCAGTTTTATTTTTTTTTATTTCTTAGTTGTTTACTATTTGCAATCTATAAAATCATTAAAATAGCAAATGTGATGTGAGTACAGTATTGATATGGATTTACATGAGAGTAAGGTACAATAACCTTAACCCTAAGTTTTCTCAAAAGCTACATAGAACTTAACTATATCCTAAATAATGCATGTTATAACTACTTTAAAATCTAACAGGCAAGTCCAGAGGTTTATATCTTTTTAAGCGTTCAGTGTTCATACTGTTATCAAGGAGGTTTATGGCTAAGGTGTTACTGTGATATTCCAACTTGGTTAGGTATCTTTCATTACACTTTTTAATAGTCTGTTGCACTGAAACACTTTCAAATCACTATGAATATCAACATTTCTAATGAAATATGGGGCGTCACACATAGCTCGTAGCACTTTTGCCTGAATCTTTCTATAATTGCGATATTAGAGTTTGCTGCTGTGCCCCACAGCTGAATACCGTAGGACCAAATTGATTAAAATGCAACGTTATTCACTAATAGCTTGTTCTGTAGGGATAGCTTAGACTTTCTGCCGAGCAACCAGTAGTGTTTACTAAATTTAGCACCCAGCTGTTTCCTCTTACTCATTATATGCTTTTTCCATGTGAGACCTTTATCCAAATGTATGCCCAGGTATTTGACCTCTGTAAACCTGTGGTAGTGGTGTATTATTTATGTATACTTCCGGTATTGTTTCTCTGCATTTGGTAGAGGTAATGTGAAGAGATTTTGCTTCATCGATCTTTATTCTCCATTTTTTACTCCTTTTGTCAATACGGTTTAAATGAGTTTGTAGCTTACCAGCAGCTATTATTGGATCTTTATGTCTGCAATGATAGCCTTATCATCGGCGAAGGTGACTGTAAGTAATTTTTCGCTGGTAGGCATATCAGCTATATAAAGGCTATATAGAAGAGGTCCCAATACATTACCCTGGGGTACTCCTGATTTTATAGAATGGAGTTCTGCGAGATGTTGACCATATTGCACTTGGGAAAATCTTTCTTCTAAATATGCTTTCAATAGAACATAATAAGGTGTGGGAAAGTACTTTTTAATTTAAAGAGAAGTTCATCATGCCATAACTTGTCAAATGCCTGTGTGTCGTCAAGAAAGGCCGCTGTGCAATACGATCAATTTTAATGCTGCACGAATTTAAAAAAGCTTCACACACTCGATAGTTATTTTGCTCAGGTTTAAATGTCAACGTTGCAGTATATTATACCGTAGTCGGATGAATGAGAGTTGCGTACCCTTGTGGATGAAATTAGATCTTTATCTGATTGTCACTATGAAATTAGTAAATGTGCTACTGCTAGTAATAATTCTAGTTGGTTCAGTAGTAATAATTTGAAATAGGCATGAGGAATCCAAAAATGAATTAAAAAGAATAACTTCAGGGTAATGAAGTCTTAAAATGTTGATATTAACATGTCCCAAGCAAATGATTTTATCTGTCTTTGAGATCAATTAAGATACCTAATTTACAGTTGATTCAAGAATATTTTTAAGTTCTGTTTTTGAGGTATGTAGAGAACTCTCAACTCCCAACAAATTACTAGTTTAAATTTTCTTTACTCCATTGATATTTAAGGCATACAAAGCAACAGCTCCTTATTATGACGCTATAACTACGGCGATTGCAGTTGAATTCAATTGATTGCAGTCATCGTCTTCCTGATGAAGTCATAAGACACATATGGCTAATTGTGAAGTTTATCAGTAGAAACACAGAAGCTGATATACAATAACAAAAAGTTGCTTAAATGCACCTAAACTCGTATTCAAGGAAGATCTAGCAAAACCCAGGTTGCAAATTTTAAAACAGGCCGCACAGAAATATGGCAGTCGGAATGTTTGGCCATATTAGAGGGAAAAATTCTAGCAAATGTGGAATATGGGATTATACGCATATCAGCGTGTGAAGATTTGCAGCAATATTAAACTTAAAGATAGCACAGTCAACTGTTAACCTCACCTTACCTGCTATCTCTGAAACGAGGCCAACGCGCTAGCAAGAATGTTATCAATTTTGTTCAGTTGCATACAATATAAAAAGTTATTAGTATAGTACAGGGTCCGGCAACTGGTATCACCTATTTTCCAAGACCTGTCCTAAGGATAAAAAATAATGGATTGACACAAATTTGAGATGAATATCAACTTTATTATGTACAAATTTAGTTCCTAAAAATTACTTCATTTAAATGGCCTCCCTGAGCCTCGATGCAGTTCTGCAATCTTTGTCTAAAGTTTTGCATCACTCTTCTAAACAATTCTGGTCCAATACTCTGTATTTCTTCTAAAATACGCATTTTAAGGTCTTGTATTGTTTGAGGTCGCCTTTCTTAGACCTTTGCTTCAGATATCCCCACAAAAAGAAGTCAGAAACCGGCCTTAAAAATGTTTTCAGCATATGAATGTAACGTTCAGAATTAATGATAACCATTTCATCATTTTCTTCGAAAAATATGGTCCTACGATTTCAAATATTGAAACACCGCACCAAACGACGACTTTACGATCATGAAGTGGTTTTGCATGTAACTGATGTGGATTTTCTTCAGCCCAGTAGCGGAAGTTTTGCTTATTAGCATATCCACTAAGATGGAAATGAGCTTCATCTGACATCAATGCAAATCTGAATGCAAAATTCTTAGTAAGCTTCTTTCGGAAATTTGCAATCCAATTGAATGTCTTGATGCCGATCGTCTCGGACTTCTTCCTACAGCTTGTCTGACGCGTTCGATATTTTCAGGTGTTCTTACTGTACGTACACCTCCAGTAAATTTTGAGCCAACGTTCCCCCTAATTTCAAAGTCTTGCACCCACCTCATTATTGTTTGTAGTGTTGGAACTCGTCCGTGTCTTCAACATTAAACTCGCGACGAAACTGCCTTTGAGTGTTCACAACTGATTGACTTCGTATAAAGCTTTTAACCACGTATACGCGTTGATTAATTGGAAACGTATTCATGATCTATTAAACTGCATAAATTAATGCACACAAATCTGACATTAAAATTGTCAATAACAAAATATTGTTTTCGTCACAGCCTACTAAAAATTGGTGATACCAGTTGTCGGACCCTGTATAACAAATTTCAATTAGCCTTTGTTACTGTTAGCTCTAGGTGGTACATTACATTCTATAACTTGGAAATTAATTTTAAAGACTTGGGGATTACATATTCTATATATTTAAAACGTGAAGCGTTTTCTTTCGAATTCTATTTTGAAACGTCCACAGGGCCGATTTCGATAATTCTTTTTTTAACTGAAAGCCGTTACCGTGTAGATGTGCACAAACATCCTAAATTGAAAGTAAATTGATAATTTTTAGAGAAAAACCATCATATCGTAGCTCTCAAGTGGTTGCAGCCGGCCATGCAGTTGCAGGAAACCAGGTATATTCTCGCAGTTAGCCTACGGCGTTCTGTCGATTTTTGCAATAGACTACTGTAACTACTAAATGTTTATTTGAAATCAACGGTCTGCTCATTCGTGAGACAAACGTCAAAATACTGTAAAATGACAGTTAAAGAAAATCGGTATTGCTCAGATGCTGCAAGGTGTTTTTCTGCTTATTATAATTATGTGGATGTGCTTATTTACACACTGGTTTATTGCTTTCCCTGTTGGTACAAGTATAAGTATATTGTTAAAACGTCTTTCGACGTTGTCCGACATTTGTCTTTCATACCCTTCCATCCTCACAGTTTCCTTCGTGTAAGTTGCATTCAGTCATCGCTTGTATAATCTATTCTTTCAAAATTCTATTCGGCCTTCTCCTAGCTCTTCTTTGTGGTACCCTTTTCTCTGTGCGCCTAGCATGTACGATAACAATTAATAAATCACAAAAACAAACTCTGGATAAAGTAAGAATATATAGATAATATTCGTCACAACCAGTATTTAGATATGGTCAAGTGTATGTAGCAATCTTACGTGCGAGTAGTTTTGAAAACTTAAAAATTCAAATTTTACCTGATGGATAGTGCTATACGTTAAACATTGACTACAAAGAAGTTTTGTAAATTGCAAAATATTTTTCAACGGGTCCCAATAGTGGTTTTTTATTTACTGTGGTTTTATCAGCGCGACGATGATATTTAAATGGCAGTTGCTCTCAAGACAAATACGTGTTATAATAGTGATATTTAAAAATGCAGTATCAGTACAATAAGGGCATATTGTCTTGATTTTCATATGGGTTCAAACTTCTCTTGAAACTCGGCAACGAAAATTTATGTCAAGCCGTGAACAGATATCGCCAGCCTCACTAGATTAGATTAGATTAGATTTAGATTCCACGACTGCCTTTTGCTGGCATGCGCACGTCAGCCCTTTGGGCTTTTTGTACTGTCGGAAGTTTTCAAGTTAGCAGGCCGACATCAGTATCTTTTACTAGATTTGCAGTGTTCCCTACTAGCTTGCGGTTGTCAATAGAGTTAAGGCTCCAATCGAGTTGGTGTCTTTTACGCTCTAATGCTGGGCATTCAAAGAGGATGTGATAGGCTGTTTCATCATCCTCTTGGCATAGTCTGCAAACAGGTTCATCTCTATAGATATTGATCCTGTGCATAAATTCTCTGAATGCTCCAGTGCCTGTTAGTAGACTGACTACTTGCCTGATTCGAGTTCTGTTCAGTCTCAACAGGGTTTTGGTGGCTTGTGGATTCGGAGTTTTTAGCAATCTTTTGCAGTGTGTTGCTTGATTGTAGTTTCTCCACTTTAGTTGGTGTGCGGTGTTGACCCATTCATTAATAGCTGAGCAGGCTTGGTTTTTCTGAATGATTAGACCAGGTTTTGGACCGGTCATTGTATTAGGGGCTGCTTCTTTTGCGAGCTTGTCCGCCTTTTCGTTTCCTTCAATACCTTGGTGACCTGGGATCCAGCATAATTTTACTGTATTTCCCTGGCTTAAGGTTTGAAGTTTGGATTTGCATTCCTTGACCAGTCTCGATGAAGTACTGAAAGCGTTTAGCGCTTTCAGTGCTGCCTGACTGTCTGAGAGAATGTGTATGTCTCGATTGAGCAGCTTCTTTTCTATGCTGATGTTTGCGCATACGTTAATAGCTTGTACTTCAGCCTGAAAGATGTTACAAAACTTTCCTAGACTGACTTTTTCGTTGGTTCTAGGATTGGTACTGTACACACCGGAGCCTGTACCCCCTTCAAACTTAGATCCATCAGTGTAAAAAATGATGTTCTTATTTGTTGGAGTTGGTAGTTGGTCCGGATTCCAGCTTGTATGTACAGTAAAGTTCTTTTCAAAGTCATAGGCTTTGATTAGTGACCAGTACTTTGTAATTTGTAGGCTGCGATTCTGGTTTCACCTT
The DNA here is from genome assembly GCA_940337035.1 of Agriotes lineatus. Classification (NCBI taxonomy): domain Eukaryota; kingdom Metazoa; phylum Arthropoda; class Insecta; order Coleoptera; family Elateridae; genus Agriotes; species Agriotes lineatus. The sequence continues at coordinate 117,414,406 of OW679201.1, read as the reverse complement.
CCAAGAAGATGTGCAGAGGTGGCAGATTTAAAATAGCATTCAGTGCTTGCCCTGAGGTGCCTTTAAAGGCTCCAGTGATGCACCGATTAGCTAGATATTGTATTCTGCTGATTTTGTGAATCGCAGTTGCTTGTTTTATTTTGGGCCACCAGGCGATTATTCCATATGAAATTATTGGTCGAACCATGGTTTTGTACAGCCAGAAGGTCAGTTCCGGTTTGAGCCCCCACGTACTACCTATGGCTCTTTTCCTAATAACTAATGTTTGTATGCACCTGGTGATTGTTTTGTCTAAGTGGGAGTTCCAAGTAAGTTTGGAATCGATTATTAGACCTAGGTACTTAACCTCGTTCTCCCAGTTGACATTTGTCTCAAACAGTTTTATGTTGATTCTGTTTGTGATGTTCTTTCTACGAGTGAAAGCGACGAGAGTGGCTTTGCTGGGATTAATTCTAAGATTATTCTCTAGACACCACTCTTCGGTTATCTTTAGTGCTGATTTCATTACATTGTCTACGGTTCTTTGGTATTTACCTTGAATCAGTATGACAATGTCATCAGCGTATCCTTGAGTGTAGTAGCCTTTGTTATTGAGTTGGATCAGCAGTTCATCAACTGTGAGGCACCACAAGAGTGGAGAAAGAACTCCTCCCTGTGGACATCCCCTTGTCGCCTGCACTGTCTTTTCCTTGACAAATAACTTGACTTTTACAACTCTGGTGTTGAGCATTGCCATAGTCCATCTTATCGTGGTATTATCGATCTGATGGTTTGTCATTGCTCTTTCAATAGAGTGGTAGCAGGTGTTGTCGAAAGCACCTTCTATGTCTAGAAATGCTCCGACTGCGTACTCCTTGTACTCCAAGGTTCTCTCAATTTTCCCCACTAGTTGGTGTAGAGCGGTTTCACATGACTTCCCTGTTTGGTAAGCATGCTGATATTTGTGAATCGGGAGTGAAGTTAGGGCTTCCTCCCTCCAGTATCTGTCTACTAATCTTTCCAACGTTTTAAGGAGGAATGACGTTAGGCTGATAGGTCTGTAAGATTTAGCTTCTGCATAGCTGCTCTTACCAGGCTTAGGGATAAATACTACTTTAGTCACTCTCCAGGATTGGGGAATGTAACCCAAGGCAAGACTTGCTTGGAACATGTCTTTGAGTGGGTTCAACAGTATATCTATCCCTTTCTGCAGCATTACGGGTTGTATGCCGTCGTTTCCAGCAGATTTGAAAGGACTGAAGAGGCTAGTTGCCCATCGAATCCTTTCTTTGCTGACTATTCTCTTAGCTGTTTCCCAGTCTTCCCTCCTAGGGGTATGATTGGGTTCAGCCAGAGTAGGTTGTTCCACTGCTCCGGGTAGGTGAGTTTTTATCAAAAGAGATAAAGTCTCCTTCCGATGTAGTGTATTCTCCGCTTTCTTTTTTAAGAGTGCCTACTGGGTTCATGGCTTGCTTTGAGATGATTTTGTGAAATCTAGCTGTGGATCGCGTGGTCTCCACCTCCAGGCTGCTATCTTAGCTGCCTTGATCTTTTTGCCATAGTCTGTGAGAGCCTTGTGATAGTTCTCCCAGTTATTTGTGGCTTTAGCCTCACTAACATAATATATTCCGACATCAAGAGCATAACAGCAAAATCTGTGTCCTGGCTTCAAAGAATGGCGAGTGTCACTCTGAAGAATGATAAGGCACTAAAAATCAACAACACACACCTCGAAGCCTTTTATTTGGAGGAAAAGATCTATCAATCGATTAACACTGTGGTGAAGGCAGATGACACAGTGCACTACCACGTTGAGTTTCTCCACACTCTCTACCTCCCGGAATTCTTCCAAATCGCCTGCCTTTGAAAGTTAGAGTACTTATACTACTGAGAAACGTGAAGACTCCCAAACTCCACTGCAGGTGAAAGCTACGCATCGTAACGTCACTGAGGTCAAAATTTTCATAGGTTTTGGAGAAGGGGAGACAGTCTTCATTCCTTGAATAACCCTTATTCTTTCAGACTATTCTTTTCAATTTAAGAGACTGCAATTTTCTATAAAAACCTGCTTTGCCATGACGATCAATAAGGTGCAGGAACAGTAGCTGAATCAGGCTGGGGTCGACTTGAGGGAAGACTGATTTTTTTCGCGATCAACTTCATATAGACTGTTTAGAGGTCGTTTCTCCAAACAACTTGTGGTGCTCAAACCAGAATCGAAAACATCTAATATCGTCTACAAAGAACTGCTTTTACCCTCTATTCGACGGGATTGACTTCTACTTCACAGATCGTTACATAATAGAATCTGGGAAAGGTAAGAAGTTGTAATTTGCCTTATTTGTTCTTTTTACAAATAGGGTGAAACCATTTTCAGGGCTTTTCGAAATTCATTCCTCCAAAGAAGCTAAATGTGGTAAGCCTGTTTTTGTAAAGATTTACAACGAGGAAACTACTACAGGTGGGAAGCTGAAATTCGACATATTAGTTCGTTTTACAAATCAGATCAAGTAAATGTCAAGGATTTTCTAAATATCGCCCCAGGGAAACTACTACAAGTATAGGAAGTTAAAATTGAGCATATTAGAACATTTTTCAAATCGGTTTTAGGGTTTTGGAGAATTTATCCCCGAAAGGGGTTAAATGAAACAAATCTGTTTGTCAAAATATCGCCACGGGAAAACTACTACGGACAGTAAGTTGAAATTCGGCATTTTAGATCGTTTTACTAATCGGAAATAATTTTTAGAGTTTTTCGAAATACATCCCATCAAACTGGTTAAATAGACCAGCAGTGTTCTTCTAAAAATAGCCACAAAGTAATTATTACAGGCAGGAAATTGAAATTCGGTATATTAAATCGTTTTACAAATTAGGTCAAATCAATTTCAGGCTTTTCCAAATTAACTCCCGAAAGGATTAAATCGGGTAGATGTGTTTTTCTAAAGATCTCCATAATACGGTAACTGTTGCAAGTAGAAAGTTGATTCAATGCAGTAGTTCGTTTAACACATCGAGTCAAGCAAATTCGTTTTACACATTAGTCAAGCCATTTTCAGAGTTTTTCGAAATGTATCCTCGCAAAGGGATTAAATGAGGCAGATGTGTTTTTCTAAAGATCGTCAAGAGATAGATACAGGTAGGAAGTCGAAATTCGGCATATTAGTTCGTTTTACAAAACATGTAAAACCATTTTCAAGATTTTGCAAAATGCATCTCCTCAAAAGAGTTAAATGAGATAGATCTGTTTTTTAAAGATTACGTTAACGAGCGAACTACTACAGATAGGCAGTTGAAATTGTGCATATTAGATCGTCTTACAAATAGATCAAATGATTTCCAGGGATTTTTGGAATTCACCCCCAAAGGGTGCTACGGTGTAAATGATCTCTTAGCGGTTGATACTGTGTGAACAAACTTTTAGTGCCGATAGTGCCCATCGAAATTTGTTAGGTTGGCGATTATTTTTTTTTAGTTGTGCTCGGATTTTGCAAACTCATGGCACTCCGGCCTTCGTCTCATTTTTACAGCGAAGCTAGCAGCTTGCACGGTTTTTAGGATTCTATAATCCGAAGGGGAGTTAGTATACTTTTGATTCTTTGTGTGCCTCATGCCGTTTGGTGGAGTGTTGGTGGACAAGGAAATATTTGGACATTTAAGTCCGCGCCGATTGGCGAACTTAGTTGAAAACAAGCTTCTGAAAAAAAAATTCGTGCACGTGGCCCATATTCTTGGGGCGAGTTAATTTGGAGTTTTGCCCGTTCTCGCATGAAGGGCAACAAAATTATATCTCTCTTGCCTGAATATGAAAAGCAATATTTGAGTGTAAATACAATTGTATCACATAATGACAACATTTTATAATTTTCTATGGAATTAATAGATTCGTAAAATTTCAGTGAAATATATCCGTTTTGCTTAACACTAAAATAGGATCAATAGATATTCCTTTGAAAAGTTTAAATGTGTCTACTGATTTAATAGATGAGATAATATTAATGGTACGCAATTTATTTATAAATGCTTAGATTTGGTATTAAATGTAGAAGCCACATCTTGGCACCATCGTTATTTGCCATCTACAGGGCTTGTTCTTATAAAACAGCAAAAACTTAAAGTTCAGATGTATACCGTTAATACAAAAATATCTCATTCTTTTAAGCTGAACTATCATCAACATGCATTTAAAAACCTCCGAAATGATTTAAAGCTACTTCAAAAATTTCGAAAGAATATTTTTTGGCACCCAATCCATCTAAATCTATTATGTTGTTTGGCAGTAAAGCTAGTATGTGTTTTAAATCCTAAGATTAAATTGTCAATCAATAATATTCAAATCCCAATACAGAAATAAACAAAAAACTAGTTATTGATAACAGCTTTAGATGCTCTGATTCTAAATTACATAAAAAACTAATTTTTAAATCTTAAACTTCTGTATCCTCATAGGCACTACCTATCTTACACAGTGAAAATCATGCTATGTGAAGCTTTAGTTCTTTCGACGTTCTCATATTGTTGTCAAATTTATGGTCGTGGCACTACTTACGAAATGTTATCAAGAATTCATGTTTGCGTCTCATATCTGGCATAAAGAAATTCGATCACATTTCACACAAACTTGCAGAATTACAGTTGCTTAATATGCAAAACAGACGATTTCCACACTCAGCAACTTTTTATCATAAAAGTATTCTCTAAAAACGACCCCAATATCTATACAATAAAATTACATTAAGAACCGATCTTCACAATTTACAGATTTAAGGATATATGATATCACTCCGCCTTCGCATCATACTTGTTTATTTGAAAGGGAATTCTCCTATCAACTAGATATTAAAAAACATTGCTTACATTTCTTCAAACATCTATTACGTAAACATCTACTTAACAATCAGAATGCCTAGTTACGTAACTTTACAATTTCACAAGTTATATGCATATATGTATTATATGTCTAAGTTTATTTATAAATTTAGGTATATAATACATTTCTTCAACTTCATATTTCTAAGCTGGAGTGGAAAAACAAAGAAAACTTGTTGTTATTTAAACTGCAACCTAGAGATTCTCTATCTACATAAATTTCTTTTAATTGTTTATTTTGTTAATTTGTATTAGCTAAAAGTGAATTCATTTATTATTAATATTATATAAGTCAGATCCCACACGTGACTATATAGGTACAATAACTCACTCCATTTCACTTTGACTTTGAATTTTCACAACTGCCAATATAGAAACTATGTTATTTTGGGATTTATTGAGCTGTTGAATAAAATGTTATACGGCACTCGTGCTTTATTACAAATAATTCACTCGAAAAAACCCACTCGGCCTGATACCTTCGATGGCTCAACTTTTTTGCGTGAATTGTTTGCAATATCTTCTATCATAAATAACTATAGATGCAACCTTTAACATGATGTATCCAATTAGATATGTTTTTTTATTGTTCTGTATCGCCATTATAAAGTACCAGCCTCAACTGTCTGTAAGTAGAACAATTGCTTTTCTTTGATGATTTCTCTACAACTGCAAATTTTACTGTAGTTGCCTTGATAAAGGAATACAGCTTTTCGAAATATTCGCTTGGATAAAATAGTCTTTCATTCATCTGCGGCCGTGAAGAAATAATCCCAATTACTTAATTTCACTATAAATGCAACGCTGGGCAGCAACAAAAGTCGAAACTAATATTTCAACAAAAACGTTACTGGACTTGCCTGGTAACAAAGGTGTGACTTTTTATAGAATAAAATTTAACAAATAATACTTTACTCGGTATGTATAGTCTGACAACTGACACTGAAGAGAAGAAAGCGCTGAAGTGAGAAGTGCAAAATTTCATTAAAGAATAGTTAGAAGTACAAACAGAGCACATAAATTGGGAGGAAAAATGTTGTTAATAGAGTTGGGAGGTAGGAAAGAGAAGCATCAAGATGAATAAAGTAAAATTAAAACCTTTCAAATAGGAGAAAATGGATATTGGTAAAGACCTAACTGAAAAAAAGATGCAGAAACAAATAATAAATAGTGGGAAAAAGAAATAAACAACGATAAACATATCAAAGTGGGATTAACGATAGATGGAGGAGAATGGAGATGTAATCGGCTCTGATAGAATGTAGCAGAGGAAAGAGTGAAAAGGAAAGCAAAAAACTAAAAAAAGATAAAGGCAGTCGGAACAGGTGCAATGACAAGGCAATGAAAACGCAAATGAATTTAGTCAGAATGGGCACATGGAATGTCAGGACTTATGTGAAATAGGAGCAATAAAAAAATTGGTAACAATAATTATGATAAAATACAGACTGGACCTAGTTATTCAGGAGACAAAACTAAGAGATAGGGAAATTCTCAATCTCGATGATACAATTTTCAACAGTGGTGGAGCGAATAGAAACTCTGGGGTAGGTTTTATAGTCAACAAAATTTACAAAAACGTAGTAGACTATTAATCTATTACAAATAGAATATACATAACGAGAATAACGGAAATATACAGAAAATTGAGCATATTAAATATACATGCCCAACAACAGGAAGGGACTTGGAAACAAATGATAAATTTTACGAAGAAATAGGGCACCTAATAAAAAAGATACCAAAATACATCAAAATACTGACAGGACAGTACAATTCGTCTTGAGAATAATATGAAGATAATGAGCACTTCTTTCGACTACAAAGATGTACAACGAATTATATTGATAACATCTAATGGAATGACAAGGAAGCAAATAGGCCACATGATTACAGAAAGTAAACGAGCAAGAGCGGTAAAACACGTCAGTAATATAAGAGGGCAATTTACAAAAAAAGGAGAAGAAAAGACAGGTAGATGGATTTAATTTAATATAAATAAACTACAAGAATAACAGCTAAGATAACACTTGAAGATGAATCAACAAAACAATTGAAAGTAAAACCGCAACTACAAAGCATACAGAAATTTTTTTAAAAATGTGAAGGTTTTATAATTGAAGTGATGGAAAAACGTTTAGGGAAATTTAGAAAAAGATAAGACACTGAGTGGTTTGACGAGGACTGCAAAAAAAATTAAAAGAAAGAAACGAAGCAAGAATAAAGATGTTACAAAAGACCGCTCTGGAAAACAGGAGTAGTTTTTGGCAAGATGCGGAAAGCAGTAAAACGAGTATGCCAGAAAAAGGCGAGAGAATATGTGGAGCGGAAATTGAAAAGAAATGGAAGAGCATTACATCAACAAAGAAAACAGAAACTCTTACCAAGAAGCAAAGAAAAGTGGACAATCAAACACCGGTACAACACAATATTACAGGACGAAAGACACAGAGAAGATAAACTAAATAGGTGGACGCAGGACTATGAGGTTACTGACTGAGGAAAACCAGAATACAGGGAGAAAGTAATATACGTAATTGAAATCTTCTTAATTTCTTGCACTTTTTAGGAAATACGGTAAGGTTTCAATGGTATGTAGATTATGATACCACGTCCTTACATTAATACTTGAGAAATAAAATATATAATTTCAAGAATAAATGTTTAATGCCTTGTTTTTACATGTGTATAAAAAATCTGGTGTGATACACGCACAGAACTTTCTTTTACAGTGATCTTATACTTAGTCAAAAATGTGTTTTTAGCTTCCCTATTACATTATATACCGGGTGCTGACTTGCGCGACGCACCATAGGGATTTGCATAGTAAATTCTTTATATTCAATTATTTGCTCACCTAATTATTTTAGAGCTAAATTGTATATATATTTTTTGTAGAGAAAAAAATACTGCATCCATTCATACTTGTTGGTAACCATTTTTTATTTTCCGGAACCGAAGGAATATAACAAATCAAACTAGCATTTTTACAAAAATCAGTGATGCCATGGAATTATTGAAACAAGCCATGTCAACGCAGATGCGTGCGGGGCGACAATATGTGTTGTTTGTTTGTTTGTCATTGATGTTTGACGTTTATAATAATTCATTATTAATTATGTTCTGCTTAATGTCTCTAAGGTACCTGAACCTTGTCCATAACAAAAATGGTTTTATGGTGGACGTTCGTCAACTAACCTCCTTGTTTATTGTAAAATATCAGTATCGGCAAATTCCAAACAGTACAATCATTAATAGACTGATACATTTGAGTTTAAAGCTACAGGCACGTTATTAAATAATTGTAGATGCAATAATGAGGTTTAGAACCTACACCAAAACGAAGAAAATGACAATACCTTCAATGTTTTGACGACAGTGACAGGATGATCGCCCCGCACGCACTTGCGTTGGCATTGGCTTGTTTCAATAATTCCATGGCATCACTGATTTTTGTAAAAATGCTAGTTTGATCTTTTGCATTCCTTCGGTTCCGGAAAATGAAAAATTGTTACCAACAGTTTGAATGGATGCAGTATTTTTTTCTCTACAAAAAATTTATTTACGCTTTAGCCCTAAAATAATTAGGGGAGCAAATAATTGAACTTAAAAAATTTACTATGCAAATTCCTATGGTGCGTCGCGCAAATCAGCACCCGGTATATAGAAAAACATTTTAGAGGTATTCAACTGGAAAATCACCTATCTCACATCAATATACATTAAAAATGTAATAAAAATGAAATGTTTGAAAAAAATCGCTACAGCCGTTTTTGAGAATATCGAAAAAAAACTGAAAAAATTACAAGAGTAGACACCATACTTCCGGTTATGCGATTTTCTTCAAAAGCTTGTCGCATCTAGACAGTACACAAAACTTTGAGACATTCTGTTCACACACAGACAGACAGACCAATGAACAAAAACATGCTTTTTGGGTTCAGTGGACTCTAAAACGTGAAGATCCGTTGAAAACTCAATTTCAATTTTTTGGGGCGAATTTAACACTTCCTTAATTGTAAAAGGAAGTAATAAAACTTACATTTGTATAAATAAAACTTAGTATTACCATATCAACCAGTCACTATGTAGTGTAATGAGCGCAGGTCACTACATTACTCCCTCCCAAGCGAAAATTAAAGGATTTTACATTGAAAAATGAGGTAAAGACCAAAAGGTTCGAAAAAGTAATTACAATTTGACAGTCGCACAGGGAAGCTTGATGTCCAGTTGTCCAGGCACGGGAAGAAGCTTCGTAATATAAAACAGATCAAATTTTACCAATTTCATTATAATAAAATAAAATCTAATAATATTAATAAACTCAATAATTTGATGCTGCCTTTAACACAAAGTAATTTTATTGTAACACCCGATAAGTGGTTTAAAAATATATCTAATGTTGTCATCCCTGATTGTATACAACGTTTCCTTGCACTTGGACCAAAATTTGGGTTACCTGTTAGCTTGAATAATAAATCAACCTTATATAAATATCTTGCTCAAATTGAAGACATTATTAATAGTTTGGATAATAAGGAAAGGAACAATTATCGCTCCTTAGTAGCTTTCCACATTACAGATTTCCTTAAAAATCATAAAAATACAAATAATCCTTTATCTTCTATTGAAAAGAAATGCAACATCTTTCTTAAAAATAATCCGAATGTTGTAATTTTACCATCAGACAAGGGCAATGTCACTGCAGCCTTAGAGCGTAATGATTACATCTCCAAAATGCAGACCCTTTTGCAAGATAACCAGGTTTATCAACCCTTAAAAAAGGATCCCACAACGTCTATTGAGACTAGGAATAATAAGTTAATCAGAGATTTACATAATAATAATTACATAGATAACCCCACATATAAACGCTTAATTTGTCATAATTCGGTTTCTCCTAAATTGTATGGTTTAGCCAAAATACACAAACCCGACACACCTTGTCGACCCATTGTGTCCTCCACACAATCTCCAGATAAAAAACTGTCCAAATATCTGGCAGAGATTTTAGGGCAAGCCTTTAATGAATATAATAGTTTTCGTATCAAAGATAGTTTCGCCTTCAGCGAAAAAATTAATAATTTTTAATTACCACCTGATTACGAGATTATTTCACTAGATGTGGTTTCTCTTTTCACCAATATCCCTGTAGATTTGGTTATACAGGTTGTTGAAACCAATTGGAACTTAATAGAACCACTAACTAGTATACCCAAATCACAGTTTATTAACCTTCTTAAATTCATCTTTGACTCAACATATTTTTCCTTCAATAATAATTTTTATAAACAAACCTTTGGATCCCCAATGGGCTCAACTCTTTCCCCCCATTTTGGCCGAAATCATAGTCAATACCATCATAAAGGAAAGCATCCCCAAGCTGGCTTTTCAATTTCCGTTTCTTTACCAGTATGTTGATGATCTAGTTTGTGCAGTACCGGTCGACGACGTTGCCAATGTGCTAAGTGTTTTCAATGGTTTCAACCCTCACATCCAATTTACAGTGGAAAGAGAAAAGGATAGGTCGGTCCTCTTTCTGGACACTCTGGTCATCAGAACGAATTCCAACACTATTAAACTGGATTGGTATGTTAAACCAACCAGTTCTGGCCGTTATCTGAATTTCCATTCTATACACAACATTCGACATAAGTTGAATGTAGTGAAAGGGCTCAAGCACAGAATTTTAACAATCTCGCATCCGGATTTTCACGCAGTTAACCTCAATAAATTAACTAATACTCTTAAATTAAATAATTATCCTATTTCTTTATTAAACTCTATCTTATACTCCACCCCCAAGGGCAGGATCATTCCACCAGAAAATTCTGATAAGTAATAATATAAATGATAAACCTCCACTTTACAAAAGTCTCATTTACGTCCAACGACTTTCTCATATAATTAAACAGGTTTTTCGTAAGTTCGATCATATTATCATTGCGGACAAACACCATCATATCATAAAAGATTGTTTCTCAAAATTAAAGGATAAAACTCCGGCTCTCCTAACCCCTAATGCCGTCTATCAGATAAACTGTAGTGGTTGTCCTTCTACGTATATTGGTCAAACTTCTCAGAGGTTGAAATCAAGAATTATTCAGCATAAAAGCGACTCTCGTCTTAAACCCAAAGCCTGCGCCCTTGCTGGACATGTCAACAGCACTGGTCATTGTATGGATTTTGAAAATACAAAAATTATTACTATTGAACCAAATTCTAGCCACCGCACTTTCATCGAAATGTGCCACATTTTTGGTACAAATAATACCTTAAATTCAAATACTGACATTGATCATCTTAGTGTCTCCTACCACCTTTTGTTAGCCATGTCCAACAATGATTTCTCCTTAGAATTTCTCCAACCGAGAAAGCCCAATAGGTAGCTACTTCTATCTTATAATATTTTCTTTTTACTGCCCCAATTCTATTACTAATTCTTTAATAATAAATTTTTAATAAACTCAATACGGTCCCACAATAAATTTAGTTATATTTAGATCTATTTAGGGTATTTTCTCCTCCATATTTTCTCAGTTGTCTTTTTTCCCCTGGTAGACTTACAAGTTAGGTGCTCAATTAGAACTCTTTTTGTAGTTTCCACCTTTTAGAACCTTCAGACATAACCCTTGTCGTCGTTTTTTTTGACTAGTCTTATGTTAGATTGCATTGCACAAGCTAATTGGTCATTTCCATTTTGAACGTCCCTCGTAACATTTGGACGCCTTGCGCTCCGCGCATGCGCGTTTCTAACAACCTTTCAGACACCTGTTGCTGCTTGCTTAGAAATAATTTTCAATACCACGATTTTTATCTAATTGACGGCCATGTTGGCCAAATAGTTAATAAAATTATTGTAAATCAAATTTTAAATGTGCTAGTAATTTTTAATGTGTAACCGGCTAGATGTATGACTAAGTGTAGTTATATCATATGCAGCCCAGCTCTGTAATCTTGGTGGCCTACTGCCTTTTTTATGAATTTGTTCAAATTTGAATATCGTCACATGTCATTAAAAAACATGTGTTTTGGTTTCCACAAGTTGTTAGGTAAGACCTTCACTTTCAATAACTTTTATAACAACGTTGCTTATTTGTAAATTTTGTCTATAGCTTTTGAAAAAGTATAAAAATAAATACGAAACGTCAGGCGATACATACAAGTGGTTTTATTTCAATCTAACCATTAAATCTTGGTTGGATTGGAGTTATTCCAACCCCTATCCCAGTCAAGAAATAACATTTTACGGTGTATGTAACCACACAAGCTGTGTTATCCTCACCTACTTCTTTTATAACCGGTTTATTTATTTCCGCTAGTTTCACTATATCAGACGTTCGGTTCTGTAATAGTTACTTTCAATTAGTTCGTATGTTTCCACGCATAATTTGTGTTCTTTCTCCTTTTTAGCAATTTCTATTTCTTCAAATGACTTTAGTAAGTCATTTATTATTTCTCTGTTCAAGGCTTCCATTTCTAATTGATCTTCTATTTCTATCTGTTGTATGCGCTCCTTTACTTTTTATTCATAGTTTGTTCTTTTGGTTTATTATTTCTTCTAAATTTGTTCTTCCTCTTGTATGTAGTATCAATTTTCTTTTTTCCTTCTGATATGCACTTTCGCTCTTAGTAGCAGATAAGTCACTTCCTACATTAATTGTGTTCAAAACTGTTTTGTCGATGATTATAATTTTATCATTACATGCCAAATATTCAATCTCGTTCCTTGTTTACCCGTCAGGACTTTGGCAAGTCTATCTTCTCTTATTCGGATTTTTGAAGTACGCTTTCATTAGATATAGGTTGTTTTCGTTAATGTAGTTACAAGTACTTCTCCCCTAATATTTCTCTTTTCTATTCGAAATGGTCCTATTCCGTATTCATTTAGAACTTATAGTACTTCCACTTTTGCATTGAAGTCCCCATTATTGTTGTCCATTTTGTTTTACTGTTTTCCAATGCTTCATCGACTTCGTCATAGAATTCTCTTATTTGCTTTTCTTCATAGTTTGATGTAGAGGCAAATACTTGAATAATTTTGCATTTGTAAAATTTATTTATTTTGATATCTATTGAGATATTTCTTTCCGATATGACTTTGTACTGAGTAATTCTGTCTGCTTCTTTTTCGTTAATTAATAATTCTATTCCACCTTCCTTCTTATCTTCGTTTCCTTTGTAGAACAGAATGCGATTTTGGGATAACTGCACTTTCAGTGCGAGGTTCTGAGCTTGATCTACTCGCCTGGGAAAATGCGTTTTGTAAATTCGACATTTCATTTAGGGTTTTTTTGTGGTCTCACTTATTAGCAAGTGATGAGGGCGTTAGGTTTATGTAGGATTGGTTGGGAAGAGGTAGAAATAGGGTTGGAACATGATTCTTCTCGATAGGAGCTAGGGGATATCAAGAACTCATGTGGGTAGGGTCGTTAAGCCTAAAATATATTTGTTTTCTTCCGAGATCGCAGAGCAGTGCTTACCCGCAACCCCATTTATTAATATCACTGTTACTTTCTTGAAGTTATATTCTTTGTTGTTTACCAACTTTAGCCTAATTTGGTTTACCTTTTGTGTGAGCGTTGCTTTCATTTCCATATATTTCGCTTTATCTTCATCAGCCAATAGGCTTGCCTTACTTCCTATTTTCTTAAAAATTCTTTCCAACTCGCTCTTCTTGTAATTAACAAATGCCATCGGCATAAGCTATACGCTGTTGGCTGTTGTTGGTAATTATCCCATTTCTTAGTATGTGGCGTTCCCTTATTATTACTTTTAGAGTCAAGTTAAAAAGGATGGTCGATAGGGGATTTTCTTACCTTAATCTTCTAGCCATCTCAAAATCCCTAGATAAGCTACCTTCCACTGTCACTCTGTTAGTGGTTTACCGCAGTGCCATAATAATGAGATTGATTAATTTCTCTGGCACTTTTAGTTTCTGCAGAGCTTTGTACAGTTTACTTCTTATTATGAAATCCTACAAGGCCTGTTGAGATGTATTACATATCATAAACTACTAAAAAAATAAGAAGTCAAGATGTTCTAACAACACTCTGATTTTCATACAAAAGTTGTTTTTAGAATCCACAAACTAAGTGAACAAAAATATCGGTGTTAATTTTTTTCTTCCACTTCTCAATTAGATTGGCATTGCACATTCTTTTTCTTCCCACTTCTTTTGTCTATTTATTTAGCAAATGAAAGGTCTGCTTGACGTTACTGGCGAATTTTCGGGTACAATCCTCGCCAGCAGTACATATTTTTTTTTACTTTTTTTCCGAGTAGCTAATCTGTTGCTTTTTAGAATAATGTTTGCAACATTAAATATCCCAAGGGGTAAAGTAGCCCTTCTTTTATAAAAGGATTCAGCGAGACGAGCAACTAGATTACAGAGTATAGTATGTGCCTAAGCAGTCGATTGTGCAACACGTTTTAACAACAAAAAGAAGAATTTACAGCCAAACGTCATAATTTTAAATTAGAGTAATACCAAAACATATTTATTTGTTTTCTGCTTATTGATAAGAGTAATACAAATTCACCAACCGCAATATTAAACCGTCTGCCACGGAAATTTTGTTTGCGGAACCCGATTACGACGAGTACTCGCTCAAATATCACACGTTATCAATCCGTTATCAACCACATGGCACCTATAAGAAAATTATCTTTGGGAGCCTCAGTTCGTTGAGAATCTCAGTGATAGTTGTTGTTTTTGATAATACTTTATTTTACCAATTTTTTGTGTCGCGAGTTTGCTTAAACAAACAAGAATGGACTCCGTCGCGTCTTGGCTTTTAGTAGCAACATTACTAAACTCCTTCAACATTCACAACTTCTGCGATTTGGCGCATTCTCACGACGGCGGCTCCTACCTCTTCAGAGACGCCATATTCAGTGGTTCCGTGGAGGACTGCGGTTGCAAAGGGCTGAATATTTGCGTCCGGAAGTGCTGCGACGTGGGTTACGTGCTGGTGAACAAGACCTGCGTCTTCAACGACACGGCCGAGTTCAAGATCGATGTATACGACGGCGAAAATATTGTCAACAATGACTCAGTCGACTTCCGCTTCATTCCCGGCCTGATGCGGTGCGCGGAGGAGAGCGGGTACTACAGGCTCGAGCCTGGAAACTTCCAGGATGACGCCTTCTTCCTGCAGACCGATGGAAGCCTGTGGCAGCCGGCGCTCAAGGTCTACCTGGAGCCTGACCAGTTCTGCCTAGAAGTCTTCGACGACATTGGCGTCTCGGCCCTGAGGTGCTTCCCAAAGGGTTTCAAAATGGCCAAACGACTGAATGCTATAGGTAACTGATGTGTGTTTTAGCCCTTTTAAGTACCACTTGGTTTTTAAAATATTTTGAAACGTCTGTATTATAATAAGCAAGCTTTTAAGCGACTTTTAATTTTTTAAATTCATTTAGACAATACGCTTTTGAAAAAGTCGCCTGTCATTAAATTTAAGGGTAACTAAAGGATACCAATGAGAACAACGTTCCATAATAAGCTATACCTCAAAAATTAATAATATTCCCACAAGAAAATAAAACGTTTACCTACTTGCAAACTGACGGTCACTGAAATGACCTATCAACAAATGTCGCACATGTTGTTGCGATAAGATCGAATTTGAATAAAATGCAGGATCACAAAATAGTGCTTGCTTATTTCAATCACATTTTGCGCATAATGTTAATGTACTCTCACACACACACACTAGCCAGTGGTTTGCAAACGTCTGCAGCAGCCCTAATACAATTTCCTTTGGTAAGCAATTAATTTTTAGTGCCATGTACTTCGATTGAGGTCGGCCTACAATCATTTAATTTAATGACCATACTTATTCATCGCCCTGTATAATAAACATGGTGACTCAATGGCTGTACTTAAAGAACTACAAAACTATGTGAAATTTAATTTTTATTTAAGTATAACGTAAGTCCCTATTAATTCGAATGTTTTTCAAGTAATTATTATTAATAATAATTATATCTTTATTCGTTCATAAATACATACATGAGAAGTAGTAGTAAGTAAATGGGTGCAAAAATAAATACAAATAATTGTTATTACCATCACGCTTTATACAAAAATGAAAATGGCATACCTCTACAGCAATCGAGGTAGTATTTTTCAGACAGAAACAACTTTTGTATTATGTTTCGTCTTTATTTTAACCGAATTCTAGACCAGTTATGTACTTACATCATCAAAGCCAGTGCCTTGCAGTGTAATTCTAATTTTAATAGCTGGTTGTGATAATGGTGTAGCAGATATTTTTGCAGTTGACAAACCCCCTATTTTATTCATACATTTATTCGATGATTTACTTGTAAAGATGAATAATTCAGCAATATTAAGCCAACATTTTTGTTCTACACTTCTAATTGTACTACTGGTACTTTCACAACAACCTGTTTCTGTTTGACATTATTTATATTATTTAAAAGAATGACTGATGAATCCTCAACAACTGATACACCCAGTTCATACTGGTTAATCGCAACATATATGAAATTGGTAATAACAAATTAAAGTTAAATCAAGCGTTTCAATATAACTTTCCCATTGAAAATGGATACTTGTAACTTAAATAAAAGGGCATTAACTAGTCATTGTTTAAAGGTCACATAGAATTCTTGGACATGGCTTTTCTTAAGCAACCACTTTCCGTTTTTATGTCCGCCACACGCGTTGCACCGTCACTTCCTGGAGAAAGTACTCAAACCCGCCTAGATTCCATTTCATAAGGGAAAGATCTTCGTCACTTATAATCACCATGTTACCAACTTGTACTTGATGAGCCCTTGCTGGCTTACCACTTGCCTGGCTTAAAACTGCTGCACCATGTGAGTTATGTATTGGTATTTTGATAGACGATTACATTTGATTTCTTTCAAATATGGTTCTGGCAATGCAATAAGAGGCCCCCGATTAGAAAATGACCAAGTGACAAAAGGTTAAGGTTCAAAGTATTACTTGATAAGGGAGTGAGTGGGCGCGAAAATATACATGCTTCAAGTTGGGCAAACATTGTGAATTACTCCTCAAAAGTGAGAGAAGCGTCACTCAAAATACGTTTTAAATGATATCTGGTCTAACATTCTACTCGACCTCCAAAATGGGGTGCTTGGAATAGAATAAAACTGCATTTTATTGCATCTAGGGATAAATAAATCTGACATTGTTCCAAGAGAACTGCTTTTGTTACAAAACAAATAAAAGTGCTTAGGTAAGATTTCAATATTTTACAGTTTCGTAAAGATGAAAAGAAAAAAGATGAAAAAATAGTCCTGCATAATCAACTCCAGCATTACGGTGTTACGTGACAAAACGATACTTACGACAACGGGCCAGCTCATAACGGTATTTCCGAAAAGCCACGAAAAAGCTAGACGACTAGCACGTACGATATCTCACAAAATCGGGAATGTAACTCACATAGGACCGTTGCCCAGCCCATAACAAGAGATGCCGATTAATCTACAGTGACGCGAGGGGTGGTCCAACACGAGATAACACTAGAGCAACGGCCTAATGAACGGCAAACAGATCTA
This sequence comes from Agriotes lineatus, assembly GCA_940337035.1. Classification (NCBI taxonomy): domain Eukaryota; kingdom Metazoa; phylum Arthropoda; class Insecta; order Coleoptera; family Elateridae; genus Agriotes; species Agriotes lineatus. Next base: position 117,397,003 of record OW679201.1, on the reverse strand, counting down.
AAAAGATTGAGCGCCACCACGATTCCATCACGATAAACGAGAATGCACTGCTAAACTCACTGAGGAAGCGGGAAGCAAGTGAACTTACCTTTCAACCTTACAGTTGGCAGAAACTCGAAAGCCAAACGGGGTAGAGAATGGGTGCTACTTTGGAACTCCTTGAAGCCGGTAGTTGGAGCGCTTGAACCTACCTTGATGCTCACAAATTCGTCCAGGGTCCGCTTTACATCAATCTTACACCAGCCGCCAATCGGGCGACGACACTACAGATGGCTTACACTGAAAATCAACATGCAACACAAAGAAAAATACAGCGGGGACGTTTGACAAGTGAGTCTATTGTCTTTCAAACACACATACGGTGTCACAAATAAAGTACATAAATAAGGTACACAAATAAGGTAGGTACATAAAGACGGTGCACCAATAATGGTTAGTACGCAAAGCGTGACAAAAATGGGGGATGTTAACACAACAAATGTTATTTCAGCGCACGCTCGGGTTTAGCGACAATAAATCAAGCGCAAATAAGATGTGCTGACATAAGGCTCTGTATATAGAAATGGTGTTTAATGCACAAAGGGGGTGACACAACAAATGTTAATTTAGCGCACGTTTGTGATTATCGCGAAAGGTTTACGACTAGTACAATACCTATCTCTCATATAGCTTCACCTGCGGTGGCCGTAGCGACGTCCAGCGAGCGACTTGTGTCCCAAACTCGCGGAACGAAGCGGGTAGCTCTAACAAGCTCGAAGCGGGGCTGAATATGGTGCTGTCCCTGATGGGTTCCAACCAGCGGTAATCGCTTTCGAAATAACCCCACATTTAAACAAAGGGTTGATAACAGGAGAAGTTCCTGGCACAACACGGAAGAACCAACACCATCCACCCGACTCTCTTCAAACTCCAGAATGCCACGCCAGGCAGCCCAAGTTTTGCCAAAGAGGGACGGGACGGGAAGCGTGTCTGTGTTTCGCACGAACACGTGTGACCATCGACAAAGTGACTGCAACATGCGGACTCGCTTGCACTCACTGGCGATACAGTTCGCGGAATATTCTAGAACAGCGTCTGCACACTAAGTCGATATTGGAACCTAGCGTGCCAACGAATAGAAGCAAAGTTATGAAATAAGCGCCTTTCAGATTCTAAGGCGGCGGACACAGCTGCGTAATGCTATGAACTATTAAATGCCTGCACAAAATTCGATAAGCCTGACTTAACAAGCTGAATAAAATGAAAGAAAACTATATACAAGCGGGGTTGTAATCTTAGAAAAATTTTCTAATCGCCGTACATACGTACAATTTGAAAATGTCCTGACAATGGCCTTGTCGGCGTGAGACGCGCTTCAGGTAGCTTTTTCATAAAATTATATATGCCCTTAGGTTTAACTTTAAAACAAAGTATGCAACCACGAAACACTTTTTCAATTGCACTTAAACCTCCAGTTAACCGAAACCTAGTTCTAATGTAGCTAAAAAATTTTGGAGACCCATATGCAGGTATTTTTGTATGCTCACAACCAATTATTATCGTTCTACTTAAAGCGTGTTTATGTGACAATATAGTAGAATGTTGTTGTGAGAAAGAATATTTGGATTTACCTAACTTGGCTTCCACACGCAATATGCTATTAACAGGATTGAAAACTAACAAACTGCAACTATTTGCGATATTTTTGTTTGATTTCAATAATTTAATTTTAATCGGACACATCATCGTATCATAATAAGCTATAGATAGCTTTCTATAGTTCTAGTAAAGAAAATGTAGAACATATGTTTTGTTCTAAAACAGAAATTAATACCTGCCTTGAGGTAGTAGGTTTTTCTGTGTGACATGTTCTCTATTCCATCATACGCTGCAATTTATTATTTTTCTGGACTATAACCGCGTGCTATTAAATCTCACTATCTGTAGTGTTGCACTTCTGCAAAAGTATTTCAACTTGGAATCGTATATTTTTCACTTCTAAACTTTATGATATCACTGAAATATTTATTAATTTTGCAAACAATAATGCTGCGCATAATTCTAATCTTGGCAAAGTGAGTGTTTTTATTGGACCTATTTTGAATGTTGCACAAAGAAGGTTTTTAGCTACAGTGCCTTCCTCATTGAACTCTTTTATATAAATTCACCCTCCAAGTGCTTGTTCTGAAGGAGTGAAGGGTCACTGGAGCCGTACAATTCAATATACGCTGCACAACTTCCGATCCTGGTAAATATAGATATTTATTGGTAGATCTATCACATCGGTGACGGTATCCAACACTAACAAAATTGGAAGCCATAATGAATGGTTTGCTCTCAAAATCTTGCCCTTATAATCTCACCATCGTCACATGGTAGTTCTTTTGAAACTTCCTGGATTACGTTTTTATATCTTTACTAGATGTTAACAGGCGTTTTGTAAGAATATGTATTGTTGCAGCACATGCACATGCACCAAATATTTTTCTTTGACCAGGATGGTTAGGCTATATGATGCGTATGCCAGAACAGAAGGATACTCTTGGGGGGGGGGGGGATGAGGCAAGAGGAAAAGTGGCAGACCTATGAAAAAATGGCAGAAAGCAGTAGTGAAAGATTGAAGAACAATGACTATGGATAGAGCCAAATGCATCAAATATTTGCCTTTTACCAGGCCACTGCAGTCAGGTGGTAGCTAAGAAAATGTAGTATAAATGGACGCACGCCCTTACACGCTGCGCCAATTTTATTACAATTAGCACAGCATGGTCTTCGCAAATTTCAGCTTTATCCCCTTGATACAAAATAAAATTGTTTAACATTCAAGTTATCCTTGAAAAGGATTTCCTGTTTAAGAAATAGCGTCGACAGTGGTCGCAGTTTCCAGAAGTAGTCTACATAATTACATCTTCAAAGTTATTAGCAAAATCTAAATTTTGTCATAGTTGGTACCGTTCTACACGACGCGGTTGACAAGGCCTCGGCTAGCTCTTTTCACTCTCGGCAGAATATGGCGTGGTAAGGATCAGTCTGAGAAATGCTTCGGGCTTTTACAATTCAACAGTAGATTGATAAAAGAATTGGGCGCCATGTCGTTACTAACAACATGGCTAGCAAAATAAATCAACGCCTACCTTGTAAGCTTCGCTGCATACCTCAATCTAAATGTAGTAATGCGAACCACTACAAATACAAACAGTAACAGTCAAAAGAATATTTAATATTCAAAACAATAAGTCAAGGTTGGCGTCACCCAACTTGCACACACCTTTGTAATTGTATATCGGGAAAAAACAGACGACACAGCATTTTAAAAATTTTGATTTAAATAGCATTTCCAAACTCGCTAGTTATAGCTTAAAGTACAACTTCAGGCTAACACCTATGCAATCGCAATTGACATAAACGTACAACGCCAAGGGCGCTATCTGAGGTATAATATACACGCTATTTCAGCAATTTCTAAATATTTGCGTACTCTCTTTTTAGCGGTAATCAAAAATTGAGCCAAAAGATTGATTTGATACGCTCAGCTTGATTTGCTAAGATATTAGAAGGAACTGACATAGTGTGCGGCATAATGTCTTTGTCGATTAAGGGCATGTACTTACAATTAATTATTGATGAAGTTCAGTGATCGCAATGGGAGTTCTGTTCGTTGTATTTTCCCATGAAAACTCAAGGCCAACTGACTTCACGATTCTCATAATTTCAAGGTCGCCACTCAAAAAGCTAGCACCAAAAGAAAGCAGCACATAACTGGGTTCCTGGCTACGTACAGAACGAAATCGGAAAACTGGTAAAACTATAAGAGCCAAAGCGATAGCTTAAGGTTGCTGAGTTTAAGTTCTTAAGAGAGCCCATACTAGACGAATTTTAGCCCTTAGCTGCTGAATTTTGAGCCCATAGTAGCTGCAGAATTTTAGCCCGTAGCTTCTGGCCTAAATATTAAAAATTGGATTGCGAAAACAAACTCGCAGAAGCATGCTTATCAAACGGCGTTCTCGGCCTAATTATTGCAGACGACACATCGCAGCTATTTCGATAATCGAAAGGCGAAAACAATTCAGCCTAAATAACGAAAATTAATAAGCAAAGAATAAAACTAGAAGAACTTTCCTACCAAAGCTAAAGCGCGCCCGCAAAACAATGCTACCGCAGCTCGCTTGTTTGAAAAACAAGAACGCCTCTTGAAAAATCAATACTATTCCAGCTATTCTGCTGTTTTAGCAGCCTACGCGGATCGAAATGCGACAACAAGCCTCAACACGAAAATGTTGCAGGTGTTTATCGCTGAATGCGAACGCAGGCCGTGATAAGCTCGAATTCTTTTGCTACAAAATAAAGCTACAAGGTAATCCGTAAGTCGGAGTTAAATGCATTAACGCGATTTTGATATGAAATTAAAACGGGGCATTACAAGTTTTTAAAAGCAGTTAATATTTATGTTTACCTTGATTATTGGAAGGCTCACCTTTGAGTTCCAATGCATAGGCAAGATACTTAAATGTTTCATCATTATATGATTAACAATGAGTGTTTACATTTCGAAAACATTTCTAAGGGAAAGCTTTACATTATTTTGGGTGCATATAAGTTCCTTAGAACATATCGCTTGTAAAATATTTTTTAAATAGCGGTATTATAGTGCCCTAACTACATTGGTTTTTGGCACTATCAGACCATTAAATACATTTCCTAAGTATTACATCCTTTAGGTGTAGTAATAGTTTTTGGATTTCTGTTTCACTATTGCTCAGAGCGATTTTCATTTCCTTGTTGATTTTGTGTGTTCTTCTTTTGTTGAGGTATTGTTCACATTCACAACAAAATGCTGCACAGTAAGTGGTTGTTCTCAGAGGTTACACATGAGTGCCAATTCTAAATCTATTTAACAATACCTTCTTCCCGTCTAGTTTTTGTAACCGTAATGGTCCATCCTGAAAAGGTGACTTTTATTTTTTGTAGTTGATTCGTTGTTGCCTGATCCCATTGTTGTTGCCATTCACCCCATATTACTTCATTCTAGTAGTTTTTAATATATCATGCTTCACTGTTAAATACTCGTAATCAATGTCCATTTTCTGAATGGCCTGCTTTGCTTTTCGATTTATCAATTTGTTATTCTGTATTCCTACATCGCCTGGTATTCACATAACACAATTTTTACATTTTTGTATACACTAGTTGCTACAAAAAATAACTTTGAAATAATTGCATTTGAAAAACGAAAATGTTAAAATGTCTTTAACAAAAACGCAATGTCAAAAATACCTAAAGCTGATACTATTTTAATCCGGCCCTGTTAAAATTCGAGCGCGAGCTACATATAGTTAGTTTGCCTCTGGCACACAGAGACGCATATATACTAGCTTGGGCCAAAGGCCGTGAGTCACCCTCAGTTCTTCTTGCAAGTTGCTATGTCGAAACTCCCCTCGCCTATCGCCACAGGTATAAACCCCCTTTAACGCTAGATACTCAAATTTCGCTTCACAAAACCGGTTTCTGGCATACAATATGCTTAAGTCTAACACATAAGAAAATACATAGGAAATACAACGTGGCTTGGACTTTAGCTATGGAAACCAACATTAACAGCGTTATTCACAATTCACTGCGATGGGATAGGTAAACCAAGGAGCTATAGATGGTTTTCAAAGCGAGAGATGGTAGTTTAAGAGATTTAAATAGCCCAAGTTAAACTTGCTCTCTTGCTCGTATAGCATAAGAAGCTTTGGGAGTTCATATTGTACAATTTTGGTAATAGGGATGAAGGTGGTAATTGTCCTGTGATACTGTATAAACTAAGCAGTGGACTGATTCTGCGAGCTCCAATGACTAGTCTGAACCCATTATTGTAAACTGCATCTAGACTTTTCAATATAGTTGCCGCTGCAATTGTGTACAAAAAACTTCCATAGTTTAGATGGTCTATGGTCTGGCTAATACGCTTCCATTTCCTCCCCATTTTTTGTGCGAATTAGTTTTACTAGGTGCATGTATTTTTGACAGGCATTCCTTATATAGTTTACATGAGCAATCCATATGAATCTTTCGTCTAATACTGTATTCTATCCACATATCGGACAGGATTGATTTTTGTCAGTGATTACTTTCAGACCTTTTGAATTATTCTATATTTGTAGAGTATTAGAACATTTTGAAGATAGTTTCTAGTTTGTTCTAGGTTTGAATTAGAACAGTAAATGATTAAATCGTCAGCATAAAAAATTGTTTTCATATGGTCATTAATCATTTCCGCGATAATGATAATGGCCATCAGGAATAGAGTGACACTTAAAGCCGATCTCTGTGGAATTCCCATCTTGTTGTTCTGTGGGTTAGAAAATTGCTAATAAAATGTTGCCGTTTTTATGATTTGATACTTCCACACCCATATCTTGGTTACTAGATGATGTCCATTACGGAAACCATGCCTTATATCGTTGTCTGGTTTGCGTAGGTTATTATAAGTACATCTGTGATTTCTGAACCCACTCTGTGGTATATTTAGCTTGTTCTACTTTTCTGCTGATCATTTTAAGCGCGTATTAACCTTATTTTTAGTTATGCTTATAGGCTTGTAGCTAGAGCATTCGGTTTTTTGTTCCCTTGTTTTTAGAGTAGCATTGCATTTCTCCAACTTCTTGAGACAGTTTCAGTATAGCAAAGCTGATTATAGACATTTATCAGTGACAGTTTTGCAAATGGATGTAAATGCTTTATCATTTAGAAATTAATGTAATCGGGACCAAGACTACTATCTTTGCAATATAATAATGCATATTCTACTTTAGATAAGGTAAAGGTGATGTTAAAATATTTGCTGTTGTCCGAGGCTAGGAGTAGATAAACACTGATTTAATTCAACTTCTTTTCTTGATTGTAGTTCTGAAAATGCATTTTTTAATTTTTATTTTTGGGTTGTTCTTTATAATATCCTTGTTGATATTCAGATTTTGTTATTTGATAGCCCAGAAATAGCAAGTATATATTTTTTGGACTGAGGAGTTTACCAACAGCATTCATTATGTCTAAATGGGGTTATATGTTTAACAGCTTTCGTAAAGTTCTACGTCCTGTTTGGCTAGAGTGGGGCACGTTTGGATTAATTGCTATTTAATAGGCAGCTGAGTTTCTGTGGCTGGACACTTTGCTTTTTTCGTTAGATTTGTTTATATCGGTTGCAGGTACGTTAACTGTATACCCGTCCATACTGATGTTCGTGCATGGCCTGCAATTCACGACCTTATGATAGGTAGTTAACTTATCGCTGTATTTGGTAAAGAATTTTTAAATAGGTATCGGAAAGGTGTATGATTTTGCGTTTGATTTCAGCTGGTTTTTTTCAAAGTGTACTTTTCACCCTCACTGTCTAGTAATTCTATTTATTTTTGTAACATGTATTTTGTTCTCTGCTGTTCGGCCTCACTTAGTAGTCTTTTACAGTTTTTGAATAATATATTACTATGTATTAGATATTTGTAAACTGAAAATTTAAATTTTACATGCAACTAGTATTATATTATCAAATCTTTTTGAAGAAACAGAAACACAAGAAGGTGTAAAAAGGCAGACTTGAGGTATTTTGCACATTTATAAATGCTAAACAGGACCCCAACGACTAATAAAAAAGAGGGTAAACGTATAATTACTCACAGTTACTCTTCAAAATGATCGTGATGACTGAAAGGGTTAGGTCAGATGTTGTTTTTCTGTTTTTCATGCTGTTTAGCTTCATTTCCTAAGCAATTTTGCCAACAGAAATTTAAATTTCCATTTATCATCCACGGTGATTGTTACTATGACATGATACGTCTATGTATTATCTTAACGTTTCAAATTCAAAGTCTGCGATTGAATATTTTGACACTGTTTCTTCTCTCCAATTAACCGTGTGAAGTGTTCACCTGAGCTTTTTATGTATTAGATGATATAATTAGTCCTATCGAACCTCTTGCTCTTTCATTATCAAAAGAATACATACTAAATTGATAATACCAAATTTATTTAAAAAAATCAGAGTCCGCACAGGTGAAATCGCAGAAGTCCCTGGCTCAACGTCCGTAATATGTTGTTTTCGTAATTTTACTAGATTAACAGTTTTTGCTCTACATCGTTCACTTTATTAATGTTTGCAATTAGTTTACTGTAGAGAAATACACACAAAACATCATCAAACCACAGTAAAAACCCTTCAAAGATTACATGTTGTTAAACAAAATATTGACATCCTTTAACACTTACTAGTGATATCATTGAGTCGATACTTATGGATTTCTAGATCGATTCATATGTATGATTCAAACTCGACTTTGTTCTAATCTTTATCTTTGTTGTTTTGAGCATTAGTAATAATGATGTTGACGTGAATCTTGCGTGCCCTATACTCGTAGATGAATAGATAAGATTTTATCATTTCCTAATGCATTTATTATCTTGAACTTCTTTTAGCTCTCGGTATCGATGTGAATCTTCGTTATTATTAGAGCTAGAAGAAAATAGTTTGCACAGTACAACACCAGATCAAACAGATATCGAAAATGTATTTTAATTTTCAAGCTACAGTCGACGTAGCGAAAAATATTTAAAAAACAAAGCACATTTTTGAAATGCACCGTTTAATACAATCTAGTCAGAAATGCTTCTTTATACTATTTTAGTTTTAATTGTAACAATGATTTCTATTTAATCCTATCGAAAATAAGACGCCGTGTATAATAATAAAACACAATAATATTTATTTGCTTTAATTCTAGGTATGATAGTATCAATGCCATTCCTGCTTGCAACGTTCTTTGTCTATGCTCTCCTGCCTGACAGAAACTTACACGGAAAGTCCTTGATGTGCTACGTCATAACCCTGTTTGGGGCTTACCTATTGCTCGTTGTTATTCAGACACACACCAGCGACACCAGCGAATTTGGCTGCAGAACACTTGGTAAGTTTACTGAAAATTGATAATTGTAAAGGAAGTATTTCGACCTTTTTTCACGTTGTTCTTTTCAGCTCTGTTCTGTTTGTTTTTCTTCATGGTCTCTTTCTTCTGGATGAATGTGATGTCCATCGATATTTGGTGGACCTTTAGGTGAGTTTTTTCGTTTATAAATAAAATTATAGAGCTGCTGTTGAAATAAAGTTGATAAAATTGAAAATATTAACTTCAAAACTTCAAAAACGACAAATAGCTACATTTTTCTATAAACCACAACGCTACCTAATAATAAACCTAAATATTAACTCACGAAGAGGATAGTTGTTTCCATTCTGCATTTATTTCAAAAACAACTAAATCAACGAGCGAAGAGCTTATTCTTTTACGCATTTATATTACTACTGATTAAGTCACCCATCCGACAACTGTTGCATATTGTTAAGATATACAAAACATTTAATTATGTTGGTAGCAGTAGTAACTTTTTCCCTAATGCGGTTGGTACGCAAGTGTAATATAAACCTAACAAATCAGTTTCCGGTTAGCTGTTAAACTATACAGATGTTACGTTTGAATTGTACTGTACTTGAATCGTGTGTGTGTATTTACTAAATAAACTCATGTCTAAGTTCATCGATTGTTTATTTATCAATTGGTTATGGGCCCAGATCGTTTAGTGCGCGGATGAAAGACATTTTTAGCGATATAAGTGCAGTCGCGTAACGGAACATTGAACAGCACGAGCAAAAACACGTTTTTCGGTTTGGTGTTTGATTTGAACGCGTGTAATGGATTTCTACAAAGTTCAGATGGAGAAGCTCGAAGGTGCTGGAAACTGGACGAAGTGGAGGAGGCAAATAGAGTTGCTGTGTCGCCACCACGAGGTACTTGGTTACGTTAATGGGACGTGCTTGGAGCCGGTGAAACCGAGCGGGGAACCTACAGAGGATGCTTTAAGAGCGTATGAAACCGAGTTAAGGCATTTCCAGAAAGTTGATGCCCAAGCACAGCTAATACTGGTAGGTAACATGAATGGCGCTAACGTGGACTTAACCGCCATGTGCGAAACAGCGAAAGCCATTTGGGAAAAGTTACTCTCAGTATATGAGCAAAGTTCTGGACAGCGGCTAGATCGTTTAATGGAGCAATTTTTTAGTTGTGAAAAAATTCCAACCGAAGACATCGCAACACACGTAGCTCGTCTTCAGCGGAATTTTCGAGATTTGAACACTGAGTTAAGAAGGTTGGCTAATTCCGAACTGCATGCACTGTTGCTAATGAGCAGGATCATGTCAACCTTGCCGTCCGAATACTTCGAATTCAAGAATGTCTGGGAGTCCGTTCCTCTGGAGGATAGAACGGTAAACAAGCTGACTGAGAGGCTGCGGCTAATAGAAATGCGACTACCCGAGCAGCGAAGCGAATCAACGGCGTTTGTGGCGAAATCACACAACGAGAGCAACAAAGGAAAGAAAAAAGGAAAATGTTTTTGGTGTCATAAAATCGGCCACTGGGCGAAGGCTTGCCCATCAAAGGGGACAGCAGCTGCAAAAACTTCGACAACCTCGAGTTCGGCGGGAAATTCAAATGCGTCCGGATGCGCTTTTACAAGCACGGTCGCCGGTGCAGCTGATGTGGACGTCTGGTTGGCTGATTCTGGAGCTTCTGCGCATATGACAAAGCACGAAAAATATTTTTGTACATACGAAGAATTTGCAATACCTAAACAGGTGCAAATTGGCAATAGTGATGTCATCTTGGCATATGGATCTGGCACAGTAAAAGTGAAAATGATGATCAACGGCAAATGGCAGCAAAATCACTTGACTAATGTATGGTATGTACCGAAAATCAGCAGAAACTTATTTTCCATAGGCCAGACGATCGATAAGGGTTTTCAGTTCAGTGCAACGCAAAGTGGTTGTACGTTTGTGAAAGCTGGGGTGGTTCGTCTTGTTGGTAAAAGAACTCCGAAGGGGTTGTTTGTGTTAGAAATGCGAGTTAACATTCCCGAGGCAGCAGCCGAAGTCTACCAAGCATCGGAAGCTGAAACTCTCCAGTTGTGGCACGAGCGCTTGTGTCATCAAAACAAGCAACAAGTAAGAAAAGTGCTTAAACGACGTGGAATAAACGTACAGGCAGATAAAGATTTCTGTGATGGGTGCATGTTTGGCAAACAACATCGGGAGGGCTTTAGTGCAAGAAAAATTCGTCCTACAACTCCGGGAGAATTAATCCATGCAGACGTTTGTGGTCCAATGCAAGAACCATCTATTGGAGGTGCAAGGTACTTTGTTTGCTTTAAGGACGATTTCTCCAAGTTCCGCCGGGTGTTTTTCCTCAAAGCAAAATCGGAAGTTGCAAACAGTTTAAAGACTTTCCTAAACGAAGCAAGTGTGGCAGGGCATGTGATAAAAGAATTCCTTAGTGATGGTGGCAAGGAATTTGACAATGCAGAAGTGCAAGCGATACTGCAGTCAAAGGGCATTAACCGTCGAATGTCAATGCCCTATACTCCGGAACAGAACGGTGCAGCGGAACGTGAAAACCGAACACTGGTCGAGAGTGCGCGTTCGATGATTCATTCGAAGGGTCTCCCGACAAAGCTGTGGGCTGAAGCAGTAAACACCGCAACGCATGTGTTGAATCGCACTGGCCCTACAATAATCGACAATAAAACACCTTGTGAATTGTGGTTTCGGAAAGACGTTTACAACATTGAACATTTACGTGTTTTCGGCACAGAGTGCTTCGTTCACGTGTCTAAACAGCACAGACAAAAGTGGGACAAGAAAAGTATTGTCGGTCGTTTTGTTGGGTACTGTGGTGAACGAGACGGTTTCCGGGTATGGCTTGAAACTGAAAGCAAAGTTGTTACTAGTCGTGACGTTATTTTTAAACGGGAAGACATTTTACACCAAACAGTCGAAGTGGTAATCAATAAAAAAGATTCGACAACTCAGTGTGATGTCGTACAGGAGGTAACACCAGGTGAACAACTGTCAGAAGTTCAACAGGACATGGATACCATGGAAGCAGCTCGAGAAAATGAAGTGCTCACCGTGAAAACTTCGAACGAAGCAGCACAATGGAAGGAGGCAATGGACGACGAAATCAATTCGTTAGCAGTAAACAACACTTGGCAGCTCGTGGATCTACCATCGGACAAGAAAGTCATCGCCAATCGATGGGTCCTGCGCATAAAGACCAACACAGATGGAAGTGTCAACCGTTTTAAGGCAAGACTGGTGGCCAAGGGCTTTTTACAAAAGGCGGGAGTCGATTATGACGAAACGTTCAGTCCGGTTGCCCGCTTCGATACAATTAGAGCAGTATTAGGTGTAGCAGCGTCCGAAAATCTTCGTCTCGCTCAATTCGATGTAAGCACAGCCTTCCTATATGGTGACTTGCAAGAGGAAGTTTACATGAAACAGGCAGTGGGATCGCTAATGTACCTGGCAACGGCTACGCGGCCGGATATATCTTATGCAGTCAGTATGGTATCGCAAAATCTGGATGATCCGAAAAATGCGGACTGGGTTGCAGTGAAGAGGATATTCCGGTACTTAAAGGGAACCATGAACTTCGGATTGCTGTATCGACATGACCCAGATGAGGCCAAAATCGAGGCATACAGCGACGCAGATTTTGCTGGTGATGCAACAACACGCCGGTCTAGAACAGGTGCAGTATGTTTGTATTCAAATGCGGCAATTACCTGGATAAGCCAAAAGCAGAAATGCATTGTGCTATCGACTACTGAAGCGGAATATGTAGCTTCAAGCGAAGGAGCCAAGGAGCTGGTTTGGGTGGAACGTTTAATTTCGGAACTCAAAATGTCAAAGGTTATTCCCACGCTGCTGATAGATAATGCAAGTGCAATTAAACTGGCAAAGAATCCTGAATTTCATAAACGTTCAAAGCACATAGCTGTGCGGTTTCACTTTGTGCGGGAGAAATATAGTGAAGGTGCGTTTAATGTTGAACACGTTAACAGTGAACACCAAATTGCTGACATCTTCACGAAACCTTTAACTCGTGTGCGTTTTCAGATGTTAAGAAATTTGCTTGGCATGAACTGTTTAATGTAATGTAAAAAAAATGCTGTCTTGTATGTGGCTATTTCATTGTATGAAATTGTAGTTAGATTGCATTACTATTTCCTGTTTATGCTAGTAATTAATGTTTTTTGACATTTGAGTTAAGATTATATTACTATTTCATGTTTATGCTAGTAGTAATTAATATTTTGAGAGGAAGTGTTAAGATATACAAAACATTTAATTATGTTGGTAGCAGTAGTAACTTTTTCCCTAATGCGGTTGGTACGCAAGTGTAATATAAACCTAACAAATCAGTTTCCGGTTAGCTGTTAAACTATACAGATGTTACGTTTGAATTGTACTGTACTTGAATCGTGTGTGTGTATTTACTAAATAAACTCATGTCTAAGTTCATCGATTGTTTATTTATCAATTCATATGTCACCGCGCTGGCACATCTAACAATATCATTGAATCACTCGGACAACTGCTTCTGCATTTATAAGCTACTGCGCATAAGCTTACGCATACACATTTTAGCACGCCAAAAATTATTCTGCCTCTGCTGCGACTGTAATGGCTGCTGGAAAATAGCCTAATGTGGTCTGATACCCACCTTCAATAATGATTGCCGAATGCCGGTTGCGCAACACCTGAACTGTGGGCTCCGTTGACTCTCCATGGCGATGCCTTTGCTATCGCGTTATTCGACGACGCTACCGCATTCTTTGTTGTCTTCTTAGCTCCAAATTTCCAAATTACAGGACTATGATTCGCTGTGTGTCGCTTACTGGTTACTATTTTACCGCTGCTCTTCGTTATTACTTCCTCAAGGAGTAGTATAACTTCGCCGTCAACTGGGACACCTTAAGCATCTTTGTTGAGGTCTCAGCTCAAAACTGACGTGCTCCGCAAAAACTCTTCGCTTCTGGCATTTTTTACGTGGCCAGCGGAAGTATGTTAGCAAGAAAATAATTTGTTACGCTCATTTTGACATTTTCCTACTTGTTAATTGAAATAATTAGTCAGATTTGGCAATTTACTTTTATTCTCTAAATATACAGTACTTTATCCATAGTTAGGCAACCCAAATACCTTCAGCCTCAATTTTGAATTAAAAGGAACACTTTGTTATCAGTTCTGCACATACAATCTGCACTCTTATAGTTTTTCTTCCTTTTTTCGAATTTGACTTTGACATTGATAACCTGGGATCGTGAACTGCTCTGGCGAATTTGCATTCCATTCTTTTCCATTGCTTCGATCGTTGAAGTTAGTGCCCTGGGAACCTTTTGCTCCTCTGGCTTTGGTTATAGCCGTCCTCGTCATTTTGAGGGATTTTTGGAGGCAAGGCGCCCCTTTGGAACGTTCTGGAAGCCGTTGGGAGTTGCTGCCAGCGTTCGTTCGCTTTTGTTGCGGTTTTGAAATGGGCTCTTCTCGATCGAATGGAGCGTTAGGCTGTTCGTCACCATTCGCAGGTTTGTTACGATTTCTTTTCTTCAGCGTGGTTGCTTATCTGGAAATTTGTAATTTATAGCCAACTATTCTACGCCAAGGAAATGCGTTAATTAGTTATACGCCATGGAAATGCGTTTTTAAACGCCATGGAATTGAGTTTTATTACCTGGATTGGTCCTGTTCGTCGTCGTGCATTTGGTTTTGCCTGGATCATGCGGTGCTCCACGAGCCGGCTGGCCGCTCGCCTCTGCGGCCTGGATTTGCGGTCGTTCCCTCTGCGAGCGCTGCCCAACGCACCTGGACTCTTGCATCTCTTCCAACAGCTCGGCCTCCACGTGCCGTATGCATCTGAGGTTTTGTAACGTTTTAATTTGTATCGTTCGTTTATTTGAATTGCTTTTGAACTGTTTAGTATGACCTTCCGAACTGCTATTTTAGAGTTTTTGTGCATATCGATTTTTGGTGTTAATTTGAGCTACTAGATATGATATTGATTAGTTTACTTACCTCTGTGCATAGCAGCCATGTGTAATTTTGTTATGATTTGGCTTTGGGGCTGCTTTTGCAATCACTAGTTTATTTGACCTCGCGTATTGCATTAACCTTGTTGTTTATTTAAGATCACTTGCTAGAGCTAAATTTTTTTGCGGTGGCAAAACTGCTACCAACGGGATTTTTGTTGAGATTATGTAGCCTCCCGTTTTTGATTGTGTGATAAACTAGTTCTCGGTTAGAATACCCGCAAGCAGTTCTTAGTACGTCAGGAAATACTTTATGACTTTCCTTTAGGAACTAGCAACCCCTGTGAGATCTCATAACGTGCTGGAACCACCCCATCTAAATTTTGTGTGTCTTAAAGTTAATTTTTAGGCCAACCGTCGGGGTTAGATGTTGGCATTGCATATTTTGCTTGCGTTATTCGCACCCTTGATTTTGTACTCCGCTTCACGGGGATTTATAGTCTATTTAAAGCTTTCTTAGTTTATTTTATTGGGTTAATGTAGTCATGCTTCGTGTCGTGCCGTTTTCCGCTTCACGGTGAACGTCATTGGTAATTTATCTAGTCATGTTTTGAGTATATTGCTTCGATATAAGTTTTGAGGTACCTAGTTGTTACGCCCTTCAGGCTAATTTCGCAGTTCGGACACCTCGAGTTGGATTCTTAGGTCAATTGTTTTATGTACTTGTAACCATTAGTCGTATTATTATTTCTGGTGTTAATTGTGATAATTTACTGTGATTTTGGATCTATACTTTTATGTTGGATATGCACTATAGTACCTACCAATATTAATAAAGCTGTGATATTCTGATTGGTCGATGCTTTGATTTTGTTTAACTTGCTGGTTTTTATCTTCGACCTTGTGTAAGGTCCGACACAAGGAATTGGATCTGAGTCTAGGACCTGGCGCCCATTCTCTTCGTATTTCGTATAGTGTTCTTTTCAGCATAGTTGGAACCCTGCGACCCTCGCGGCGAGCTAGCCCAATTAGGCCGATAGTTACCAGCCGGCAAAATATCAAATATAACTTTCGCCAAAAGGTAAGGCCGACCGTCTATCTTCCCTGACAGAAGATTTTGGCGCCCAACGTGGGGCTCGATAGAGCTCGTGTAGTACCCTGTCTACGTTGTGGTTAGGTGGTACTATAGTGCATTGTTAGTAGGTTGGGATGTATTGATTTCGGATGTTGTTTCATGATTGACTTCTAGTTATAGAATTGGTTATTGGTGTGTTTCGATGGATGAATCTTTTTGATGATTTGTATTTTAATTGGCTGCGTGTTCGCGTATTTTATTGAGTATTTGTTGACTCAGTTTGCTTGAGTTTTTTTTGTGTTTTCTATGTGTAGTTTGTTTTCTTGCTTCTTCCTTTGGAGTGATGATTAGGATTATGGAGTGTGGTTGGTGCGTTTGAGGGGTACACTTTTGTGGATTTTTAGGCTCTTCAAACCATCTTTCTAGTGTGGATTGGTTTAGCTCTTCTTTGATTGGTTCTTCTCTTTATTCTTCGGATTGTCTGCTAGTTGTTCGGTGGCGATGCGTTTTGGGAGATTTGCTTCGGCACATTTGGATAATCTCCCGAACCTCTTTGGATTGTTTTAGAGTAGTTCTTCTTTGATTGGTTTTCTTCTTTGTGTGGATTGATGATAGGTTAGTTATTCGGTGGCGATGTGTCTGGGAGATTTGCTTCGGCGATTTGGATAATCTCTCCAGCCATCTTTGGGATAGATTGGTATAGTGATTGATTGCTTGACTTCATTTCTTTTAGGATTTCTTTTGTCCGCTTTCTTGGTGAGGTTTGAGTGAGCTTGGTGGATGCTTGTAGGGTGCCCTTTTGGATTTTTGGATTTTTGAGGTATAGCTGATGATGCCTATTGCCGTCAGCTATACGTTTTGGTGTGTTTGGTCGATTGTTGTTAGGGTATCCTTTCGCTTAGGCGGATTTCGGTCCTCAAGTGAAACTCGCTCCTTGCCTTTGGGCATGCTTGATGTTTGAGAACGGTTTCTTTTGCCCTCTTTTAGGGCCTCAGTGTTGTCTGGATTTGTGGAACCCTACTCTTTTGTTGAGCCTCTGTCCTTTTCGGTTGTGCGTTTGGGTGTCTGGTTTTTGAGGACGGTTTCGTTCGCTCTTTTAGGGCATCGACTTTGTCGGATTTATTGGGACCTGAATCTTTCTCCAAGGCATTATGCTCTCGCTAACCTTCGTTGTCTTTTGTTTGTGTGGTCTCGTCCGCGTCTTTTTGGGTAGGATGGCTGGGTGACGTCGGTCGGTTTACTAGGTTTCAATTCCTCTTTTCTTTTTCTAGAATTGGAATCCTGACATTAACAACTAGTCCCTTCTTTTCTCTCATCTTTCTTCTTCTCTGTTGTTTTTTTTGTTCATTGGAAAGGGATGTTCCCTCATATAGTTGTGTTCGTCTTCTTTGATATTTTGAATTTTTGGATATTTTGCTCTGTCTTTGGTAATTTGGAGATAGTTTCAGTGTTGTAGGTCGATCCTGGGCCTAAGCACTTATCCCTGGCTGAGTTTGGTTTTCCTTTCCCTTCCTTCTTCTGTGTGGTTCGCTTTCGTATCTCCCACTCCGAATTTTTCTGAGGTGTTTGCGTTTTAGGTGGATTATCGTTGCAATCTGACGTAACCTTCCCTTCCACCGGCGCAGCTCACGTCATCTTGCAGCGACGGAAGAGGTTGGTGTCTCGTTGTCTTCGATGGTGTGCTTGGACTCTTACATCCTCTCTTCTTAGCTAACTTCTTTAAGTCCTCTGTTTCATTTCCCTGTATTTTCTCTTGGCAGGCATCGTTTTTTTAGACGTTTTGTTTGGATGGTCGTTGTATGGTCAGGTAAATCCGAAGGGATTTACCCTCCCTTTTGTGGGGGGAGAATTTGTTACGCTCATTTTGACATTTTCCTACTTGTTAATTGAAATAATTAGTCAGATTTGGCAATTTACTTTTATTCTCTAAATATACAGTACTTTATCCATAGTTAGGCAACCCAAATACCTTCAGCCTCAATTTTGAATTAAAAGGAACACTTTGTTATCAGTTCTGCACATACAATCTGCACTCTTATAGTTTTTCTTCCTTTTTTCGAATTTGACTTTGACATTGATAACCTGGGATCGTGAACTGCTCTGGCGAATTTGCATTCCATTCTTTTCCATTGCTTCGATCGTTGAAGTTAGTGCCCTGGGAACCTTTTGCTCCTCTGGCTTTGGTTATAGCCGTCCTCGTCATTTTGAGGGATTTTTGGAGGCAAGGCGCCCCTTTGGAACGTTCTGGAAGCCGTTGGGAGTTGCTGCCAGCGTTCGTTCGCTTTTGTTGCGGTTTTGAAATGGGCTCTTCTCGATCGAATGGAGCGTTAGGCTGTTCGTCACCATTCGCAGGTTTGTTACGATTTCTTTTCTTCAGCGTGGTTGCTTATCTGGAAATTTGTAATTTATAGCCAACTATTCTACGCCAAGGAAATGCGTTAATTAGTTATACGCCATGGAAATGCGTTTTTAAACGCCATGGAATTGAGTTTTATTACCTGGATTGGTCCTGTTCGTCGTCGTGCATTTGGTTTTGCCTGGATCATGCGGTGCTCCACGAGCCGGCTGGCCGCTCGCCTCTGCGGCCTGGATTTGCGGTCGTTCCCTCTGCGAGCGCTGCCCAACGCACCTGGACTCTTGCATCTCTTCCAACAGCTCGGCCTCCACGTGCCGTATGCATCTGAGGTTTTGTAACGTTTTAATTTGTATCGTTCGTTTATTTGAATTGCTTTTGAACTGTTTAGTATGACCTTCCGAACTGCTATTTTAGAGTTTTTGTGCATATCGATTTTTGGTGTTAATTTGAGCTACTAGATATGATATTGATTAGTTTACTTACCTCTGTGCATAGCAGCCATGTGTAATTTTGTTATGATTTGGCTTTGGGGCTGCTTTTGCAATCACTAGTTTATTTGACCTCGCGTATTGCATTAACCTTGTTGTTTATTTAAGATCACTTGCTAGAGCTAAATTTTTTTGCGGTGGCAAAACTGCTACCAACGGGATTTTTGTTGAGATTATGTAGCCTCCCGTTTTTGATTGTGTGATAAACTAGTTCTCGGTTAGAATACCCGCAAGCAGTTCTTAGTACGTCAGGAAATACTTTATGACTTTCCTTTAGGAACTAGCAACCCCTGTGAGATCTCATAACGTGCTGGAACCACCCCATCTAAATTTTGTGTGTCTTAAAGTTAATTTTTAGGCCAACCGTCGGGGTTAGATGTTGGCATTGCATATTTTGCTTGCGTTATTCGCACCCTTGATTTTGTACTCCGCTTCACGGGGATTTATAGTCTATTTAAAGCTTTCTTAGTTTATTTTATTGGGTTAATGTAGTCATGCTTCGTGTCGTGCCGTTTTCCGCTTCACGGTGAACGTCATTGGTAATTTATCTAGTCATGTTTTGAGTATATTGCTTCGATATAAGTTTTGAGGTACCTAGTTGTTACGCCCTTCAGGCTAATTTCGCAGTTCGGACACCTCGAGTTGGATTCTTAGGTCAATTGTTTTATGTACTTGTAACCATTAGTCGTATTATTATTTCTGGTGTTAATTGTGATAATTTACTGTGATTTTGGATCTATACTTTTATGTTGGATATGCACTATAGTACCTACCAATATTAATAAAGCTGTGATATTCTGATTGGTCGATGCTTTGATTTTGTTTAACTTGCTGGTTTTTATCTTCGACCTTGTGTAAGGTCCGACACAAGGAATTGGATCTGAGTCTAGGACCTGGCGCCCATTCTCTTCGTATTTCGTATAGTGTTCTTTTCAGCATAGTTGGAACCCTGCGACCCTCGCGGCGAGCTAGCCCAATTAGGCCGATAGTTACCAGCCGGCAAAATATCAAATATAACTTTCGCCAAAAGGTAAGGCCGACCGTCTATCTTCCCTGACAAGTTCTTAAACTCTACGTAGGTACAAACAGTAAAATACATATATTAATGGTTTAATTCCCACAGCAATTCGGGTTGCATACCTAAGACATAAAGATGCAATAAAACTTCAAATAGGCACAGAATTGATATTTTGTTTATTACAACATAAAGCCATTGCTATACATTAAGAAATGCACAGGATATGATTGGCAGAGGTTTGCATTAGATTAAAGCAGTATCTGAAGGGTTAAGTGTAACTTAATTGTCATAAAATGTGCTCGTTATGGCAAGTCATAAAATGTGCTCGTTATGGCAAATGCTCTTAATTTATGTGGAGTGACAGAGTTAATATTGAAACGTCAAGACAATAATGTGAATTTACATTGATACAGAAATGTTTAAAGCGTTACGAAGGTTATATAATGCGTTAATAAGTAAATTACGACGGTAACAAACGGCTAACGCAGCTAAACGGTAACGAAAGCAGTGTAATCAAGCATAGAATGCAAGGAGCATGAAAAGTGTAGTGCAATTAAAACTAATAGTGATTGAAAGCAGACATGTAAGTTACAAAGTGCTACGGTTGACCGTTATCGAAAACAGTTTAGTTTCTAAGTAAAATAATTGCATCAAAACTTACTTCCAAAACAGTTATAATTTAGTTTCTAAGATACCTGATGTTTAATTATTATTGTTGTCAACCCAAGCCATGAAAAATTGAGCTGTGTGCAAGTTTGGCTTACAGAATATTGTATACATTTTCGAATATAAAAGTTTTTTGTTGAAGTCGAAAAGTTGTTTTTAATTATCTTCAGTGTCAAGTCCATCTGTGTGTAGAAATTCATTGTGCTAAAATATCTCCGTGAAGAGGGATCTGCAAGATTTGAGCAGGTTCGTCCAACACCCAGGGCATTTTTCATTGAATTCCTGGGCTGCAGGCAGCTGAAATTTGTGAACAACGTGTACAGCAGACTCTCCGTAGTGCCAACGTCCATATATTTGGAGCGGAAAACCATCACCAGATTTATTAGAGCCTTTATTTTGCGAGCAAGCATCGAAGCTCCACTTATAGGACTTTAGGCTGCTTCAAGAATAGTCAATTTACAAGGTCCAGAGAGAGTTTTCCAGCCACAGGGCCGTTTCAGAAGATTTTTATTACGATAGCGTCGTTTGATTCTGCATGTGGCGACAGATTTTTACACCAGAACCGGAAATTGAAACAATTGCCAAGTCGGCGTTTTTTGACGTCAGAAAAATAAAATACATTAGCCGCATTACGTCATAAAATTTGCATTGCATATTTACCTGACGCG
Organism: Agriotes lineatus; assembly: GCA_940337035.1. Classification (NCBI taxonomy): domain Eukaryota; kingdom Metazoa; phylum Arthropoda; class Insecta; order Coleoptera; family Elateridae; genus Agriotes; species Agriotes lineatus. The sequence continues at coordinate 117,375,855 of OW679201.1, read as the reverse complement.
AAATTCATTAATTGTTGGTATTTTGGAGTTCAAATTACACTAATTTGTCCGTTCATTTATTTCTGTTTACGCTGTCAAGTTATATGTTAAACTGTCAGATGCAAGAAAGTCGGGCATTTGCCATACTTGAATAAAATTTATACTCAACAGTAAATGTTATATTGGCTGTTAAAATCTAACCCTCGCAGATAATAGTTTTTTCATGCAATGGCCGGAGCATTATTTAAAGAAGTTGTCAAGAAATAAAATAGTAAAGGCAATAAACCATTTATTTTGCTAATAAATAATTACAAACATCTTCTTAATGAGCCCTGAGATTTGACAACTTTTGAATTCTATATTAAAATAATTATTAATTGTATTTGTGTGATATTCTTGAACATAATTTATTTGTTAACATATTATCACCAAGTATAGAGTAGGGATTTATTACAATATGTACAATTCGGATGTATATCAAAATGTTATTCCTAACACACTCAGATGAGCCATGTCAAGTTCTCGTGTCAGTATCTGAACGTATTATAATGGGTGCATTAGCATAACACTGCACTCAATGTTATCAATCGTTATCAGTACAATTACTGTGATCTGATGGCTAATTTTTAAATTTAAATTTTGCATTGGAAAGTGTAGCAGATTTTATGGGACGCAGTACTGGGCGAGGTAAATGTAATAAATTTTAAATAGAAAATCCAGAAGATCTCCAGTAGTTCCCCAATTGTATGCCTCAGTAAACACGTTTTTGCAAAATATGAAAATACGTCTCCTTTTACAGTGGTATGCGAGGCTTCTCAGGTAGCAAACTGGCGACAGAGCGAAGGCGTTTCCTGCTCTACAGCTGCTACGCATGGGGAGTCCCAGCAATCCTGGTGGTCTTAGTGGCAGCTTTAAATGCGTCTCTGGAAGCAAACGCCTGGTACAACCCTGGGATAGGGAGCGATCAGTGCTGGTTCAGCCGTAAGTAACCCTTACTGCACACGTTTAACCTAAAACCACCTTTCCAGCGGGGATTCCTACGCTGGTGTACTTCTACGGGCCCTTGGCCATAGTGATAGTCGCCAATGTAACCCTATTCGCGCGAACAGCCCTTAAAATCCGCCGAGTGCAGCAGGACACCGCTCTGTTGAGGACGCAGGGCAACAGAACGCACAGCCATGAAAACGACAAGCAAAGGTGAGTTTCGTGTGGAGAAAGAGCGATAATTAGTTTGAGCGGTTGCAGGTTCAATTTGTACCTCAAGCTACTCCTGGCTATGGGGGTGAACTGGTCCATGGAGATAGTATCTTGGTTGGTCGACTGGCAAGTTGGGCACGTGCCACCCCCCGTGTGGTACCTCACCGACCTCTGCAACGCCTTCTACGGGGTGTTTATTTTCTTTATATTCGTGTTCAAAACGAGTATTTGGAATTTGCTGAAGAGGAGGTAATATAATTGACCTTTTCATACAGCTGATTCTGATCGGGAAATGTTTCGCTTTATTTTTCTTCTTTATTCAGTCCGATTCTTCTAATGTTGCCGTTGCCCGCAGTTACCTCCTTCGCCAACTCTTACGAGCGATTGTTGGTAACAACGTAGGTTTGCGCATATTACGTGATGCCATAATCGTTCGAGATGACCGAGACTCTTGCGAGCTCGGGTCTTGATCGCGATATGTACTCTGGTTTCATCCGAATGGCTAGCAGCTCGGACAGCTTGGGAAAGTCGCATTGTAACTCTCGCTTCTGATTTAAGGCGGCAAACGCGACTCCGGCTCTGCCATCCTCCGTACGCGAGCCGTCTGTATAACAGCGCGGCTGGGACGCGTCTTCTTCGCCGACGTAAAAAGTACAACTGCAACGTCTGCCGAGTACTCCTACGGCAGCTCGTTCGCCAAGCGCTTCTAGCCCAAGCTCTGAAGGATCTTCTCATCTTGAACCAGGGCGGCTGTCCTGATGAACATTTATTGCAGGTGAATTTTCGTTATTGTTATTTTTCAGTACCTATGCCTTCGGAGTTTCCATTATTCTGATTTTTAGTTTTTTATGATCTAGGATGTTGCTTTCATTTATAATTTTTGAAGCTGTTGATAAATCTTTGTGGTGAGCGCAAATATATTTACTTTATTTGTAATTTATTTATAATTGTTATTCTTTATATCTTAAATTAATCACCTCATTGTGAGTATGGATCGGATCCTGAATTCTTTATATCTAGTATTAGCGATTTTCCAATTACTAGCTTCTTACTAGTTTGATATGTTTGTTGTTTTCTAATATTGATTTCTGAATTTTTCTGATTTTTCCTTATTCTTATCCTCTATGATTTTACTATCTATTGATGTAGTATATTTTCTTGTTATTCTCTTCCAGTTATTAACACTTTTCTCTTTTCTTCAGGAAGTTGTTTGTATTTTCTGTCATACTGTTCCGTGATTTAGTCCATTCCTTAGTTCTTTTTCCATGGCTTTTACGATTGCGGCTGATATTATTATTATTTCAAGTAGACTTTTGCTTATTCGTCTTTTTTCGTTATTCTTCCTTACAATTTTTTCTATTCGATTTTAGAGTTATACTTATTAATATTTTAATGACAACTTCAACGTACTCCTCTCTGTTTTCTTATGCGTAACCTTCCGCTACGATTAAAGTTATCTAAAATTCAAATGTCAAAAAGGTCAGACCCAGAACCCAGCAGTAACGAAGATGAAGATGTTATAAAGAAGTACGACATACAGCACTCTAGATGAGGCAAATTAAAAAATATGACAAAGGGGCTAGCAATTTTTGAAAAATATTTTGTTCCAACCACTTAAACAGTGGATTTTCCAGTTCTCTACTCAACTAAAAAACATCGAATTCTTTGGGCATAGAACGGAGTTTCTGAAAGTATGAACTCAGTTAAATCCATTTTCCATATTGTTAGATACGGTGAAAGCTCTCAGCGCATTTATTTGTGTATATCAAGTATATACTATTGCTATTCTGTCTCTGTATGTAATAAATTGTCCTTCTATCGAGTTTATAATGACATTTTTTTGATAAACCCCTTATGAAAACCACCTTCATCATGAGAAACTTTTTGTTGAGTGCTTGTAGGAAGAATCTTGTTATCATTTTTCTCAGAAAAGTATTTGCTTACGTATAACAGGTCTATGACCAACTAACTACTGTTTCCAAAATGTATTAACGTTATTTTTGGCAGCTAAGCAGCATTGAATATTTACCCCAAGAAGTCTGTAACAGGCTACATAATGAAGTTATCTATCTTCTTCCACTTCTTCCAGTTGTCAATTTTTTTAATTATTCAGGTAATAAACTAACGGTGGCAGAATTTATGGCTCCTTTAAAATATGTCGGGAAGTCGCTTTTGCCACTTAACGTGTTCATTTTCAAGAAAAATCAGAATAAAGCCTGTAGGTCAAGTTCTTGCCTTTGCACATTGTGGTAACCGAGCTATTATTAATATTTTCTCAGTATCTTGGAAACAAGCATCGCTATTTGATATTTGGACAAGCAGTCATATAAAACATTCGATAGACAAATTCTGATTATTTTGTTATTTTCAGCGCTCCATTTGGACTAATGTTTCGAAATTTCCCACTTGTGCTAGACCATAATTTCATTTCTTCCTACAGTCTTTTTTACAGTGTACTAACCCAACTTTAAAACACTTTAAACACTAAAGATCTGGTGTGATACACGCACAACTTCCTTTTACAGTGATCTTATAATTAGCCAAACATTTGATTTTTAATTTTTAAGCATTTGTCAAAATTTTTCAAAAATTACAAATTCTACAGAAACCGTACAAGATAGAGAGTTAGTTAGCTAAAATTTTAAGCCGAATTCGCAAATGTAATAATATACCGAGTGTTCTATCTAAAATAGAAGTTAATAAAAAAACAAAACAAACCAAACCCATTTTAGAGGTATTCAACTGGAAAATCACCTCACATTAATACACATTAAAAATATAAAATTTGAAAAAAATCTTTACAGCCGTTTTTGAAAAAATCGGAAAAACTGAAATAGCACAAGAGTATCATACTTCCGGTTATGCGATTTTCTTCAAAAGCTTGCTGTCGTATCTAGATAGTACACAAAATGTATATATGAAGTTTCAACGTCATACCTCTTTTAATTTTTGAGATTTTCTGTTCACACACACGGAGACTGACAGACAGATCAATGGACAAAAACATGTTTTTTAGGTTCAGTGGACTCTAAAACGTGAAGATCTGTTGAAAACTCAATTTCGAATTTTTTGGGCGAATCCAATGCTTCCTTTATTGTAAAAGAAAGTAAAAAGTTATGATAAGGTTTTGTAAAATATACTTTCAATACGTCAAAAAGCTAACTAAAGAAACTAAACAAGCGATTAATTGTTGCTTAGTTTAATGACAAATTTTTGAAAATAAGCGGAAATTTTAGTGTTGTGTTACCTTGTTAACTTCATTTGTAACCAACATCAAAACCTGATTTTTAACTAAATTTCTATCTACAGTCTTACAAAAATGTATGATCATGACTTGCTCTGAGTCATGTTGAAAAATATATAAGACTATATTTTGCACTTTATAAAAAACAATTAAATGTTATTTATTTTTTAGGTATTACATAGTAACTGGAAATGCACATGTAGTGAGAGCAATGAGCAAATGTTCAGCGGCACCCGTCACTGATGAAACCTCTCTCTCAATGACGGAAATGCAAAATCGAGGTTCAAGCAAACCATAACCAGTGAACAATTTTTTTAATTAAGTATTTATTATTTATTTTTTAAATTGTTTTTCACCGAATGTTTTTATACTGTAAATAAATTCGATTTTTGTAGCTTTCTAAAATTATTTTTGTATACACATAAGCTACAAGCATTGAACCTATCTTTATTTATATACATATTTAAGCAAAATGTCAAAATTTTCCTGTATAGGAAATATTTGGCGTGACTAGTTATTACAGCACTGTAAGAACCGTTTGTTTATAATACAAATATAGAGAAACATACCAGCTGCCGTGAAAACTATAATTCTGTTGCATAATAATTATATAACTGCCTATCAGAAGCGAACTTTCTTAGTCTCTCAGTTTCTGCAAAAGCAGGTTAATTTTCCTTTTGGTTTAAGTTCAGCAGGGCCGTAATTAAGCAAACTTTTATTGTAGGCAAGCCAACATTTTTGCGCCCCTCAGTACAAAAACTATATATGTGACAAAAAATACTAATGATACTGTATGACTTCTACATTTATCTCCGGATATATAATGTACTGAATTCAAACAAACAGGTAGGTATTCAAAAATAAATCCAACATTTTTTATTCAAACATTTTAAAAATAAACAACTAAATGTTAAAATAAGAAAAATACAATACAAATAAAATGAGATCAGAAAACAAGATTAGAAAACACAATCCTAATTTAAATAAAGTACGTATTATTATGTAGTCAGCTGAACATTTTGCAAATCCCTATTTATAAACATATGGAGTACCCAAAATACGAACGCCACTGAGTCATTTATAGCGCAACGATAAGATGCATTTATCAGTGAACACGGGTTCAAATCCCACTGGCTGCAATGTTTGTTTTTTAATTTCCAAATTCATGTAATTCGCTTTACTAAGTGTTTCTGTATTATTAGCAGCGTTAGGGTATTTTTTTACTTATTTTGTAGAGAATTTTGAAGACTTCGACCATAATTCGATCTAGCAAAAGTTGTTTTTCTTGCAGCGCGATTTCTGTATTAAAGACATTGAAAACATTTTCTTCTGCAACTTTTTTATTTTAAAAATGCAAAAATTATTTTAATTAGAATAAGACCACCTATGTGGTGCGTTCAAAAACTAGTAAAGATATATCAATATGTTAAAATAATACAATATAAACAAATAATTACATAATATTATGCATAGTAACATGTGAACGTAGAATAAGGTTCTGTATTCGCAGCCACACTGTCACACTGTTTTGTAATAATCAATATATTTAAAACGCGAATCTTTTTTTGTCAGCTCGTAGTACAACCCTTGCATCAGGCCAATTTCGATAATTCTTTTTTTTTTCTAAAAGCTACCATCGGGTACCAAGTACCATAGTAGTGGAACACGTAAGCTCTCAAAATCGCTCTGTGGTATTCTGCTGATTTTTGCAATGGACAACTGTATCAGCAATGAGCCCAAAGCAGTGAATGTACCGAGTGATATCAAAAAACTCAAATGCAGCAGGCCCTGGAATCAGTTAGCAATACTAAAATGTATTGTATATATATGTCAAATTTGAGGTTAGCAGGTTAGGTTTTGCGTCAGTCTGGGTCAAAACTGACGCAAAACCTAACCTGCTAACCTCGAATTTGACACAGACTTACAGTGTCACCAAAAATACATTTCAGTATTGCCAACTGATTCAGACTATCCAGGCCCTGCTGCAATTAAGTTTTAAAAAATCACACTGTATATGTAATATCAGTGGACCTGCTCCAACAGTTGTTAAAAATTAAAGTTAATTTTTATAATTAGCATAAGGCCATTTATGCGGTGGGCTAACAAGCTAGTAATTCTAATGTTTTGATTGATATAGGTGAGAACTATAAAATAAATCTGGTAGACATATAACATTTCCTTTACAAATTGTACAAGGTAAAGTAATGTTTGGCGCAATTCGTATTATTATATCTCTAATTAGCATTATTTAAACTTAAATAGTTAATATTTATTAATTTATTTTCAAAATTGGCCACTTGCTTATTTATTTTTTATTAGTACGAAAGAATTTTTTTCAGTGCCATTTTGGCGCCCCTTGCCGCTTGCGCCTGTAGGCGGGCGCCTACTCGGCCTACACCTAGTTACGGCCCTGAAGTTCAGCTATTTGGTTTTGATACTTTTAAGTTCTCATCGTATACGTGCTGACAACCTGCAAAGTTTTTCCTACGTATAAAGAATGCCTGAAGGTTGTGACGTTAGTATCTGCACAAAATTCAATTTATGCATAAATAATATGTTTAGAATTTGTAGGCCGCTAATACGCTACAATCTGCGATTGAATTTCTCGTGCGTGCACATTGAAGATAAGCAAAGAACCCAAAGATGAGCGCGGCCGCGTACTGAAAATAGCCCAGATAGGGTGGAGACCCAGAAGGTATAAAATGAAGGCATCCAGGCGGCTAAGGGCACTTGGATCGAATGACCCGTCTAGCCAGCTTTAACTGGAAGAGCCACCTGCTCCTAGGCCTTGTAGGCTTAGCCAAAGCCGTCCAGAACCACAAGGTACACTTGAGTCCTTAGACTAAAATAGAAAAACCTTGTAAGAACTCCCGACCTTAAACTCCAAAGCCCATAGCATTTTTGTGTGGCTTATTGGGCCCAGCATCTACAAATATCTCCTTGAAACCGGTCTCCATATCGTATTCGTGGCTTGTTCGGTCTAGCACCTGAGGTTCAGCTACCCTTCCCTGCGTCTTTATGGATCAGGGCTCCAATACGGGGCCGCAGAGATGACGAGATTACGCTGCCGATGCGTCTACAACACAATCCGCAAATTGCAACAAATGAAGCGTTTTCCAGACCGACTTTACCACCTGAATTAGTTGAGGGCCCAACTCACTTCTTATAAGGACATTTTCCAGCCATCAACAACATCTTGCAGCATTTCCAGGCTAAATCAGAGCCTTTGAAGTAATCTCACACTCACTACGACCGCATTGTAAGCTGAAATAAGTAATCTCAAGCCGGTCGGGCTCCCTCCAAGCAAAATTCACTCACACTACCACGCTCCAAGGACCCTCAAAGTGCACCCAGAATAAGATTGACCTTGCAAGAAACAATTTTCATTTAGGGAGTGCCCAAAACAGTCGATTTTTTTATTAAGAATAAACCAGATCAACAATACGAGTACATATTGTTATACATGGTTGCGTTGTAAGTATAGAATTAACATAACAATAGTAAACTTAACTTAGAGGCAAAATTTGACGCCCATCGCTAATTAATTATTCTAATTATTGAGGTCCGTTAGTTTATCTTGCGGTAGTTTTATTTTTAGCCTTGTATGTATGTTTAGTTGACCAAGGTAATGTCGCGCTGCACTAGGACATAGATTTATGCAGTCGAAGAACTTTTGGGCACTTTTTTGGATGCACTGCTCAATAGTTGTTATTCGTAGCTCCGTATGTATCTGCTGGTTACTAATGAACCAGGGGGCATTGATTGCTATGCGGAGCACTTTATTTTGAAAAACCTGTATTTTTCTTATGTTAGTAGCAGAGGTGGCACTCCATACTGGGCACGCATAAGTAATTAGAGATCTTAAAAGAGCTGCGTATAGAAGAATTGCACAGTCGGTCCGAACAGGTGTTTTTTTATTTAGTAAAGAGTATAGTACAGCTAGTCGAGTATATCCCTCGTTAAAGGTTTTTATTGATGTGTGTACTCCATGTTAGTCTGGTGTCAAAGTGTAAACCAAGATACTTAACGCTTGTGTTTTTGTCCATCCATGGGATTTCAGAACCGTTCACTTTGATGTTAGGGATCTCATCTGGGACGCGTTTTAGTGTGAACATTTTGTTGCTACATTTCGAGGAGTTAATTGTTATTCTCTATTTTGTAAACCATTTAGTTAGAATGTTCATTGGGCGTTGAAGACGTTCCACAATTTCTGTGATATTAACACTTTGTATTATCAACGCAGTATCATCTGCATATGTAGCTATTTCACCAATGATTTGTTGAGGTAAATCATTTATGAAAATATTAAAAACAGTAGGACCAAGTATACTCCCTTGGGAAACCCCTGCGCGGAGACTTTTAGTAGAGGAAATAGTGCCATTTATCTTAACCGCGAAAGTTCTGTTTTCCAAAAAGGAGAATAAAATTGCCTTGATGTAATTTTGAATATGTATGTGTAATAACTTGTACTTTAATCCGTCAATCCACACCTTGTCAAAGGCTTTAGTTATGTCTAGGAAAGCTATGGCAGTGAATTATTTCTGCTCATAACCCCGTTCGATAATTTCAGAGATCCTTTGTAATTGGTTGATGGTGGAGTGGTTCTTTCTGAACCTAAATTGTGTTGGAGGGATGATATTGTTAAAATCTAACGACATATTAAGTCTATGACTAATTGCTTTCTCCAGTAGCTTTGAAATTGTAGGAAGCAGACTTATCGGACGATAGTTATTGTGGTCTTTTGCATTCTTCTCTTGTTTGGGAAACATTAAATTATGTGCATGTTTCCACTTTTCGGGAAAGTGTCCTATTCTTAAGCAAGCGTTGAACAGGATAGTTAGGTATAAGATTGCTTTCCTGGTTATTTTTTTTATGATTACATTTGGAATGAGGTCATGACCGGGGGATTTTTTTAAGGACAAGGAGGTTATGTAGGTAACAAGTTCTTCGGTTGTAATTGGGAAATCAAAGTCGTTACTTGATGGAAGATGGGTTTCGTTGTGGAGTGTGATCATATTGGAGAATTATCTATTGTTGTCATCAATGGTTGGTGTGAATGTTGTATTTAGTTTTTCCACGAATAGATTACTTTTCTCCTCATCCGTATTATCTTGTTCGTTGTCGACTGTGAGAGTTGGTAGAATTGTGTGTTGTCTAGTAATGCGCCGAGTAGCTTTCCACATCCCTGGGTCGTTTGGTTCGAGTAACTGGTTATTCTGTGATTGTCCAGTTCTCTTCAAATTCGATGAGAGATATTGTTAAGCAGATTTTTTACATAAGGAGCTCTGGTTATTTGCCACTCTCTGCGTAGTCTGCTTTTATCTTTAATTAAGTCTGTAATATATACGGGTGGAATATTTGGATTGCCCATGCGTTTTAAGGGTTTAATTGTAGTTGCACCTCTGACTGATTCAGTGGTTGCTGTGGTATACTTATGAGTGTAATCATCTATTTCTCTAGAATTAGTTATGAGATAAGGGTTCACAGTTAAGCAGTTAAGATTTTCCTGGAATGTTTTCCAGTTAACTAGTCCATGAATTAGGTGATCAGAATCCATTTAATTGATGACTGTTTGATGAATTGTACTAGAAAAGTGCTTTTCAAGTATTATATCTAAGATGTCCGGCCGATGGTCAGAGCGATAATGGTAATAGCAAGATCAGTTCGAGATCGAGCATAAACAGCGCAGCCATATTTAACTATTTAGTTTCAGAAACTCCCGTTCCGACAAAATACAGTGCGCAGCGTCAAGCGAATATTCTGTGGCGGCCGTACCAAGGGCGACCAATAATACTCCAAGTATCGTGGGTTGTAACGCTGTCCAGCTCGAATTCGGCAGCATTCACTCGAATACAGTTTATTTTCTTGTTTAATATTGTACATACATTATATAAGTAGTTTTGATTTAATAGAACTTCACTCGTAATTTAGAGAGCAGTATATACTTTATATGTATTGTATACTTCGTGTCTATACTTGAGTATAACTCAACCCCTTGCGTTCTGAACTACTCTTAGAGCTACATTAAATAAAGGAGCAACCGTAATTAAGCAGAAATTATACAGTTTAGATTCTCGAGTGTTCATTAGACTTTTTGTGTTCATTACAAGGTAATAATAGATTGCACGATATTGCATATTGCATCTGAGTGATCTGCGTGCTATTCGAATCTCAAGTATCTTAATTTATAAGTACATATCGAACTCTATTTTAAACTTATCTGACGTTAAAGTGGCGCAGTTAATTCCAAGTTTTTATACTGGTGTAGTTTTCTACAGTTTTTACCACTTGCAACCAAAGAAGTTACTTCCATTTATGGACAGCTTGGTCTAAGTAGTATACATATATTATATAGTATATAAGAGTTCTTTTAAAGACACAGGATAGAAGAATATAATATCTTCCATATTTTATGTGGGGTTCCTTATGGTTTGTTGGTTCTTGACTATACCAATGTTGCATGTCGCAAATAAGTTGAAGCATTTGATATGACATTCTATAGAAGAATGCTTTGGGTTTCATGGACAGCACATAGAATTAAATATCAAATGTAGGTATGCTTGCTACCAACTGTCCAGAGACGTATCATTACATTCTTTAGACATGTTATGCGACATGGTGGTATAAAAAAGGTGGACGGCAAAAGGAGAAAGGGGACGTTTGCCTAACCGATTCATTGGTCAGGTCAAAGCCCTTACTAATTTAACACTACCAGAAGTCATAAGGAAATCCGTAGACAGAGAAGCCTGGCGGTCAATCATCAATACATGACAGCTACATGAGTCACGACGTTCGAAACCGAACACGCATTTACCAGCCTTGCGAGGTAATACGATACTACCGTTCAGGGATGCTGTTTGACGTCACGAAATTTAAAAATGGTTTAGTTGCGGTTCCAAATACGTCGCTTGGTTTGCGATGCGATTTGTTGCAATTTTCACAGTTTTTCAAAAATCACAAAATTTGTAATAATTGCATGCGGGTAGGCAAGTCCACTTTCTTGCACCTGGGGTAAGTTTTCTCGCGCTGATCAGCGATGGAGCGTCCGCTGAGAAAGACTTTCAGCTCCTCGAATGGAGCGACGGGCTGGAGATGCTGTCGGCTTGTATTCACAACCGATTCACTAGACAACAAATGTTAATTTTTTTAATTTTTCTTTAGAAACTATGTACAATTTTCGATTCTTCTATAGTTTTAACAATAGTAATAAAAACAAATTTATTCTGGCACGTCAGGTTTTGGAAAATAAAATTATTGAAAAGTAAATGAAATAGTATTAATTAGGTACCTATGTACATTACATGGAGCTATATGCTATCTTTCTGTTTGAATTATTTATACACGTACGGGACATTATGAAATAAAAAGACGTTCAGCTATCACAAACTGATTTACATTGAATCGAAAGAGCCGGTGTAGCTCTTTATATACCCACATAGCCAGAAATCGACCAACTCTTAATTTGATTAATTCCAGAGCAAAAATGGGCGTGGTTTAAGTGCTCTGACGTAAGAAACATGCAAGGACATGTTCAGACATGTCCACTCAATATTCGGCAGAACAATATGTCTTGTACTATCTTTATTATATAACAGTAACTTTGAAATTGTGTAAATTTAATGCGTTTTTTGCAAAACTTTTTATAAAAACATTTCTCAAAATTCTGACGTTATTGAGCAACTTTGAAATCAGATTCAAAATCAGCATGACAAAAGACATAAACTAAACCAAACTGTGTTGACCAGTGTTATTATTCAATGCCGGTAGAATTACGCAAATATCTGACTGAAAACAATTTCTCGAAGCCGAGATATTATTTCAACGCCTCACACTGAAATACACTTGCTTGGGTGTTGGCCCAATTCGGTTGCGCAAAATGACTACACTGTATACTGGAAGTGCCCCTCTTTCTACATTCTCGTGTCGCACTTATTGTTTCGTTTGCTTTTTAAAAAACTCACTTCCGGCATATTGTTAAAATCACTGTTCAATCGAAACGCGGAATGATTCGGACTAATGCATACGCATTGGAGCCTAAATTAAACTTATTCAAATTCAAATAAACTAGCCGGATTGATTTATATTTAAATATAATGAAATACGCAAACTACAAATCGGTTGTATATCGAAAGATTAATAGTTACTGATACTGAGCTTCGATGAAGTGTGAAATTCCGTTTCAATATATGCGCGAACAATGATTTGATAATATAAAATTTTTAGCTAGTCAATAATGTTTCACTGGTCTATACAGGTAAAGGATTAATCATTCTATTCAAATTGAACAAAAAACGACGCTCGTGAAGTAATTTAAAACACAAAGACCCATTTAACTGATAATACCTACCTATTCTTACTTGAATAGGTGAGTACCGATTATACAACACAAACCACCAAAGTGAAACAGCCGTTATCAAAAAGTACATCAAACACCACGCACTACCGAATTATAACAGAGATTTTTTGCAAGTCACCAGTATATGTTGGATGGAACCCTTAAGGATTTCTAGACTTCTCTATCTACCATCATGCTGCCTAATCGGAGAGAAACTTCAGAAATACTTCCAGTTACTTGAAAATAAATTTTCATTATTCATACTTCTCTGAGAACACCTTGTTTTCGTCTGTTTTTTCAATGACGGAAAGGTGGCTTTTCAAAACAGCGCACGGAAAACTTTTGGTACTATTTTTACGGTGTAAATAATGAGTATAAATTTTAAAATAAAATTTACTTTTTATCCCTTTTTACGTTGTTTTCAGATAAGTATAATAAAAAATATCGTTCATTACACGTCCATAAATGGATTTTTCCAGTATCGTAATAAAATATACTATTATATCTGGAGACAACTATTACGCCAAGCACAGCAAATGGGGATCAGGCCCTACTGCTTCATATGGGAAAAAATAAACTCACTTTAATTATTTTTCATAACACCTACTTCTTACTTGTCAATAACAGAACTGTCAACCTGACTGAAAAGTTCCCCATAACAGCCATGGTTGTTATACACTTAACAGCCTAGGCAGTTAAGAAATAACAAAACAGTAACATTTTAACATTGACAATACTGAAATGTATAGTTAGTGACAAGGTAAGTTTATGTCAAATTCGAGGTTAGCAGGTTAGGTTTTGCGTCAGTTTTGACACAGACTGACGCAAAACCTAACCTGCTAACCTCGAATTTGACATAGACTTACAGTGTCAGCAACAATAAGTTTCAGTATTGCCAAACGTAATTTTGTTCCATAGGTGACTCTGATAAGACGAGTTTTCTAACAGCCGTTACTAATACTATTTAACTTTTTCATTTAAATTCCGCTAAAATTTCAATTTTTGTAAGTGTTATAAAAAATATTTAACGACATACGGGCGTTATCACATCTAACTAACTCGGATAAATTCATTAGCCTCGGCCTGATGGCCTCGGCCACAAATTCATCCTCGTTTGTTAGATGCTTACTAACGGCCTTATGTCGTTAATAACTATATCAACATTCCAAACTACGCACTGGACAATAGACCAAAATCCCTGACCTACTTAACTTTTTTTGAAGTAAAATGTATACTGTCAGGCTACTTAAGGATAACATTTTACTTAGACTTAGCAGCAGAATATATCCTAATCATCGTCTCTATTCGAGTAGAAATAACAAAAAAGCCAAGACTCCCTACGCTTTACTCGTATTATAAAAAGACTGAATGGGAGTACTTTACAAATATAGGAAGGTGATACATCAATGCTTTTAGTGAAGGTGTCTTGATATGAAGCAACAAAACTTAATAGTCTTTTCCACGAACATTTATTTAAAGTGGCGACATGTTTCGAAACCAAACTGGTTTCATCCTCGAGCCATAATGATTATTTACTGGTAGTAGAAGCACATGTTAAAATTGAAGGTTAAAATGAGGTTAAGTTTAAACGTTGAAGACGAGGTAGGAATAATGTTAAAAAACACACCACATTAGAGAAGAAAAATTAATTAACCAGCAAACTACGTTATAAAGATCGAGGCTGAGTGGCTGCCGTCCTCAATGACAAGTACTCTTTCACTTGCTCAATTTTAATTTTTATATTTTTTTGATGTATTAACCTGTATAACGATCTTCATAACGTAGTTTTTTGGTTAATTAATTTTTCTTCTCCAATGTGGTGTGTTTTTTAACATCATTCCTACCTCGTTTTCAACGTTTAAACTTAACCTCATTTTAACCTTCAATTTTAACATGTGCTTTTACTACCAGTAAATGATCATTATGGCCCGAGGATGAAACCAGTTTGGTTTAGAACATGTCGCCACTTTAAATAAATGTTAGTGGAGAAGACTATTGAGTTTTATTGCTTCATATCTTTACCAATATAATAAAAGAAAGTCTTACAATCAAGACACAGTTGAAAGTTAATAAAATCATTTCCACGGTTGCTGGTAAAGCGACTCCTAAACCCCTTGCAGAATAGACACAGTAACTGTCTAATAATAGGTAATAAAGGAAAAAATTTCCCACAAAAGCCGACTACCAAAAATCTAGCAATACAGTATACAGGGTGATTCTTGACTTATACGCATAATTGCGAGGAATGATAGTTGGTGAGGTGCAGTGATGGGTAATTAAAAAAATGTAGTAAATGTTGTTCATTAACGGAAATAACGAATTAATTATGTTGAGAGTGGGGAACTAGTAAAATATAAAATTATCGTATTTTTCTTGAATTACATCTGTCACTCTCCGTCACTAGCTGTCAAATTGGAGCTTCTTTTATTCGTAAAAATAATTATGGCACCTAACTTCACCAACGCAGAACTCATGGACATAGTATTAACGTATGTCCCATAAGTTTTGAATAAATATTTCTTTGTAGCGTATTATATGAAAAATGCTTTTAATCTGGTTTGCGTTAAAGAACTAGACCATTATCCGTAGTTTAAGCATATAATTGTGTTAAATATAGCTTTAGAAATAACTACTTGTAGTTGAATTAATATAAAATTAAAGCAATATAAAATATAGCTGTTAATATTTTTCTCACAACTTATGGGACATACGTTAATACCATGTTCATTAGTTCTGCGTTGGTGAAGTTAGGTGCCATAATTGTTTTTACGAATAAAAGAAGCTCCAATTTGACTACTAGTGACGGAGAGTGTAAATGTAAATGCGATAATTTTATATTTTACTAGTTCACCACTCTCAACATAATTATCTCGTTATTTCCGTTAATAAACCACTTTTACTACACATTTTTTTAATTACTCATTACTACACATCACGAACTATCATTCGTCGCAATTACGCGTATAAGTAAAAAATCACCCTGTATAGAGGTAAGTCTATTCGGCGAAGCGTAGGTGATACTGTCTAATTTAATTCGGTAGGGATGTAGACAGTCAATAATAAGTTGACGTGAGCCACTGGGTTATCAATTTTTGCTTAAAGTGAAGATGATGTTTTCTAACCCAGAGGAGAACGACCTCGGCCTGGATGATGTCATTGGAAACGGACAGCTGCGTACTTACCTTGCTTCCATATACTAACGCTTAATGTACCCATAACTACACCTGAATGTGACCAAATTCATTTCGACGCAGTGTGCTAAATAAAAAATATCCATATAGAACTCACATCCTACAGATCAAAATGTTCTAGAGAAAATGACATAATTTGCTAGGCTGCTCTTATCGGGGATGACCTAACCACAATGGCATCGGCGTAATTCTAACTATTAAAATGGGTGCACGAACGCGCTTCACGCAGCGAAAGCCGAGCGGGCTTGCAAGCAACCTGTCTTCTCGAGATGTTATGCCCGACTGAGGGGTGCGAACCGACGGTGTCGCGCGTTTGCAAGTCACGACGACAAGCGAAACTAAACTATCGCCAGTTTATAGTCTGCAGCGGGAGAAAAACAGCGAAGAAGGTAGGCCAACAAGAAGATATTTCAACATTGAATGGCAGTCACCTTAACTTAGGCTGTTTGATTACAACTTTCGTACTAGGGTGACTGATGAAGAAGCGTCGCAGCTGCGAAGCATATTCGTAAACTGTCAATACATTCTTAGGACACGATTCCTTAAATAACTCTGCTATTGCTATACTCCCAATTTACTGGTAAATTATCGCACATTTAAAATATTATGTGTCAATCACGCATGGATCTATGTATGTCAAACGGTAGATACCTATGGATTTTTTGCCGAATTCAACGAAAATTGGAAGAAAATGGTAGAAAATGCATTTTACGTTCGGTTGGCTCCACTATCAAAATTCTCGAGCAGCTACTGGTAAAGCGTACTGATGTTTTATTTGTAATATTTCAGGTTTAACACTACATCGCCAAGTCTTGGCAACATAATTGTAACAAATAACATATTCGACAGGAGAAACACAAAATGAATTACTTATTGGCTAGACACCCTGTGTGCCAGTATATTTCGGTCGACGGTCAAGTTTATCTTGGGTACCAAGAGCCGCAAATAAAACTTAGTGCTGGCAAAACCAAGGTAGCGCAGATACGCAATGGTCGACTAATTTTATTATAGTCGCTCTTGCACTCAACACGATCACGATAGCCCTTGGTTTCTGCAGCCACGAAACTGTACAGAAAACGCACCAACCAAAAACATATCATTCTTATCCAGCCGTTTCGAGGATCTACAATGGATCAGTCGAGTGCGAATGCGGCGAACACGTTACTTGCGTAAGAAAGTGCTGCGATGTAAACTACTATTATGTCGACAATAAAACTTGCATTTACAACCATTTCTTGAGATTCGAAGTGCCGGTTTTCAAGTACGGAACCGTGATTGTCGACAATGAGCGCGTTCGAAAGCGGTTTGCTCATGGCTTGGTGGAGTGCGTGTCTGATAAACAGAAAGGGTGGTTTCTAAACACGCATTTGCATGACTTCTACGTCCAACGGGATGGAAAAATGTGGATTCCTGATTTGCACAAGTCCTTCGATCTTCGTCAGTACTGCGTGGAGCTGACCGACGAAGGCTTGAGGGGATTCTTCTGCAGCTTTGATGATGAGATTATCAGTATAACGTGGTCATATAACTTAAACGTCTTTGGTAAGTGACAATGACGTATGCAGGGTCCGGCAGTGAGGGAGAAGTGGAAGATATTTTTAAATATGAAAAGTACATTTTGTTGGTTTTTCAGCCTACTACCATTATTTTTAAATTTCCAAATGTATCGCGGATTTTTTTTTATTTTGGGACATTCCTGAATAGTTTTACTTTTTCAATCATTATTTCTGATAATCGATCAAGAAATTATCAATAGTTTTAGACCTATGGAAGCAAATATAAATTTTTTCTACGACCACTATTGTAAATGGTCAAGATTGTACCACTCACAAACTGCGTAAGCGTGTTCTTTCACACAGTCCTGTATAAAATGGATCGAACGCACGATTAGGAAGTTAATGAGTTATTACTATGTTAGTAACATCAATCGTTTTGGTTTTGGTTATTAGAATTACGTATATTTTTACAATTTTTGTTCGTACAAAGAGGTGCAGAGAGGAACGGCTGTGACTGCAGCCGTTTTGTTTTTAAGGTGCTGTAACAGTGCTGATTTGACAATTAATAAAACATTTCTTTGTGATTTAACAGAATAAGTGTAGTCATGCAAAAAGTATAGTACGCAACTCGAACTATAAAGCAATTACGCACTCGTGGAATTATGCACTCGCCGCTACGTGCTTGTGCGTAGCTTTTTCAACTCGCATCTTACAGCTCTTATTTCGTATTATATTATTAAAGTTTACACTCAGCTAAAATTTAAAGTTAATTGGGCCGCTTTTATTAATAGGTATGATGATTTCACTGCCATCTTTGCTGTTTTGCCTCTTAGGAACTTGCATGGAATGTCCCTGATGTGCTACATGTTTACTCTGTTTGCTACATATGTTTCACACATGTTCAATTATTTATGTGAGCTGGGATAAATACATGTTTCCCATCTGCAGAACCTCAAGTAAGTCTCATTTGCTGCTTTCAGTTGATTAGGGAAAATAATCCTTTTTCCTATTTCAGACATTTTGGCGATGTTTTTCTTCCTGTCCTCAATATTCTGGATGAACGTGATGTCTTATGACATATGGTGGATATTTAGGTATAATCTTATTTTCTTTTTAAGTTTATTGTCTACTTACATTTAGACAACAGTAGTTTATATATTTCAAGGAAACTGTGTATACGAGTACAACATACTACAATCACAATTCTGTTAATGGTGTTGCCTGGCCCACTTCTTTACTGTTATTTATTTGATCTTTTTTAAACTTTCTCAATAACAATATTGAATGTAATGAATAATATGAATATACATTCTTCACTTTTCTATTTAAGGGGTTTCATCAATTTCCGAGCAATACATGAAAAATCAGATAGGAAATATTTTCTTTTCTACAGCACCTACGCTTGGCTTTCACCTTTGATTATAGTGGCGTTCGTTTTGAGCATCAGAAAAAATGTAAAGCAGTACAGCTTGTTAAGTCATTTTGCTGTCGCAGATGCTTAATTGCATTTCACGCCTTTATTCGGGTCTTTTTGGTATTTTAAATAGCCACCTAGGCTTTAGGGCAGCGCGCCCGTATGCTAAACCCTTGTAGTTCTTTATTTGGCTCCATCGCCTAATTCCAGAATCACGATGTCGCACATATTTAGCTCCAAAAGCAGTATTTTTCGTCGGTTGGAGCTCCCCTCTGATGGCGTTTTTCCGAATTCCGAATCTCCTAGAAAGCACGCCGTCGAGGCGTGATGCCATTGGTGCCGGCATTAACTTGTTTCGTTTTATCGCCCCGCGATTGGCTGCCAAGGTTTAGTCACGTGGGGACGCGACCAAGGTGACCTTTGCCAAAGCTTCCCTCTGGGCATTCAGCCGAGAGCCGTCGAACAAGTAAGAGGTCGGATAGTGTGTGTGAGTTCGTGCGGCGCTTCCGCCCTTGGCGGGGGCGTCAGCCTTTTCCCGTTGAGTGCTGTTTCAGCAATTATGTGACAAACGTTTCGCCTTAAGGGCAGTTGTCCGCAGCCCGTTGCAGAGAACGCTCGTGTGGTGGTTGTGAGTCGGAGTTTTCGAATTGTCTTCGGCGTAGCGTGGGTGTTTTTGAGCCCAGTTCCTGCTTCCGTAAGTAAGGGGTCGTGCCCCCTTCATCTCGACCTACGAGGATTTGTTCCGCAGAACGAAAGTGGCCCATTTTTTTCGTCGTCCCGTTGTACGCGTCATTGACGCGTCTCCCGTCGCCATTAAGGCGGTTGTGCATTCACCCCTATAGCCGTTGTAACATCGAAGGTACCTGCCACCTACGACTGCAGCCTGTCGCAACTCAACTGTACCAGGCTCCCTCGCCGCCTACGCATTAAGGTATGTGTCTTTAACCTGATTACCGCTGTGAACGCGAGTGCTAATTTAAATCTTCGCTGCCCGCTGCATAAGGCGACGCGCATATTTGGACTCATTACTACTTATTACTGCTCTTGTGCATTCATTCAGACTTGCAGACTGTTCATGCCGCGAGCGCTAATTTAAATCTTCGCTGTCCGCCGCATAAGGCGACGCGCATATTTGTACTCATTACTACTTGTTACTGCTCGTTACTGCTCATTACTGTTCATTACTGTTCACTACTGTTCAACATCTGTCGTTAAGTTTAGAGCGCGCGTGCCAGCTGGTGCCCTTAATTATAGGTTAAGTATAGATATAGGGCGACGCACTCTGCTGCCCCATTGTAACCCGAAGTTCAATATATGATTGGTTAGTTAAGGGAACTATTGTTTTGTTTCGACTTGTGCATGTTCTGTTACAGATAGACGCCCCCTTCATTGTACTGAATATTGTACGACGGAACGAGGAAGCTTTGAGCGTGCAGGTGGGTGAGACAGCTGCGTAGTCGCGGTTGGATTGACACCTAATTACAATCCTCGCATAAGGCAATCCCGAAATTGTTATTTGACCTTGCAACTCTTGAGTAATCCTATTGGCGGAGTATTTTGCATGCTTCGCTCCCGTCTAACCGTCCAGGCCCGGTTAGCCGGGTTAAGACAGGCTTGGTGGCGCCCTCATGATTTCGACATACCCTGTATATATTATGTCACCACACGCTTGCCCAGAACGTATCGTGTGACTCACGCCCGACTCCCTGAGCGTCCCAGCCGTGGCCCTTTAGCCTATTTCGAACCGATTTCAGGGCAAGTGTGCCAGTTTTTCAGGACTGATTCCGTGGTGCGATGCTCACCTTGGGTGGGTGTCGTAAAGTTCTTTTAATACCGTAACAAGCTGGTACGATCCTGGTTTAACTGGCAAGCAGTGCACGTTGACTGGTAAATGTTGCTAAGTCGTAAATGTTCCAAGCTCTTCTAATTACTGATATTGTCCTTTTTCAGATGGAATTCCAACATTAATCTATTATTATCGACCACTGACGATGATTACAGTTACAAACACACTTCTTTTCATATTGACAGCACGAAACATAAGAAAAGTTCAAAAACACACTCTTATTCTTGAAGAAGGAAACAACAGCGTCTCTCACAAGTACCATAGGAAAAGGTCAGTTCTACATATATTTAGTTACATTAGAATTTCTAATAATAGAAAGTATTTATTAAAAGTTTCCTTGCAACGCAGGAAATACAGATACGTAATTATTATTTTCCCGCCCATATATTTTCATTTTATGGGTCTTTTTTAATGCTCAGCTGGGGCGTCTGCCGCATTCCAGTATGCGTGCATATTTATCTCTGCGTGTATGTTTTGTTAACTACCTTTCTTGCACAGCTTCTACAATTCCCATATTTTTCGTCTTTCAGTGGGTTTACATGGTCATACATTTTTAAGTAATCTATCGTCGTCTATACGCTTCATGTGCCCGTGGCCGTACCATAACAGTTGATTTCTTTCAACTAAATATGTGTCAACTCACTTTTCATCTTTGATGTGTTTAATCCTTACACCGTCTATTACTGTAGTTTTACAGTACATTTTCGTTGTATTTTTAAATAAGGTGTAGTCGCTTTTTAGTAGCTTTCGACTGGAACGATTGATTATACTTTTACTTAGTTGATATAGATACATAGATATACAATAATCGCAAAATAAGTGCTTAGGGTGAGTAATTACGCGATGGTGGCGGTGCTGGCAGCTATTCTTCTACGGAGCAATGATTCTAGGTTCGGGGTTGGCAAGGGCTCGAAAAGGCGCTCGAGTAAGGTGCGGGGCCTAGATAGAGAAAAAGTAAAACCTGTTAAGACTCCCGATTTCCGTTAAAAATCTATGTGTAATTCCGCATTCTGCTTCCGCATATTGCAGCATAATTCAAGCCATCGGGCATATTTCCTTAATTATCTAACTGGTTGACGCACTCGCATGCCAGGTGCCGACATCTGTCGCATAAAGTACCCTAGTTAAGGCATTTGCTTCAATCTAGAGGCGGACGCTGTAACGCATGATCATAGCATCAAAACTCTGCTAAGTGACTTAATAAATCGCTGGTAGATGGAGTTTGCATTTAGTCCTCAAGTTAAAAGGGCGAGGCCTTGAATATCAGATTACAACGCCGGCGAGACGAGCGTTATGTACGGGGGAAGCCCCGCGCCTTGTTGCGCGCTGTATTTTGGTTAATGCAATTCAGCACTTCAAACAATAGATTCTTTATGCACTCGAGTGAGTTGCCCAATGATGGAAAGTTTTACGCATGACTCAATGATAAAAATTAACGCTGCGTCCAGCGCGTTCCCCTCCCGGCAGAGTCCAATTTAAGCTTCGCTATCGCACGGATGTGCAAGTTAACTTAAGAACAAAGAACAACCCCTTCAGTTCTCAGGGACGTGTTGTACCCTCGGACTTGTGGCAGTTACAAGCGCTTTTGGTCCCTTAAAGTTTTAAGTACCGGTGTGTACATTTCCTCGCCCAGGTTGGCGGATTTGCAACAGGAGCGAACACAAAGCATCAACATACAGAGTGAGCAGTTGTGAGTTATCGTTTGGCTCAACCCTGCTACTTCTTCGAAGGATCTTGCCGCCACAATTCCCCGAGTAAGCTGGTCAACCGTCCCTACCTGTCTATCAACCCCTGCCGCATCTAAGCTGCTATCGCAACCCTCTCTGTAAGCATCGCCAGAGCGTTGAATCTCCAGGTCGAAATCTTCCGGCATCAGCACTTCAACAACACAGTTGCTTGGAGCCCTAGCGATGAATCAAGGTATTGTACTAGCAATTAAATAAAACAGTGAATTGCGTATTATACAGTGACGTGCGAAGTTTCGGAACTCTCAATCTATCGTATATGCTATTTGTGGGCCGCGTGCTAATCGCCCGAGCCCTAATTGTCGTCAAGTAATGTAAATAGAAGCCTTCAGCATAAGTTTATGGGATCCTGGCTCCGGGAATTGTAGTGAGCCATTAGGCAAATTAGATCAGCGTATTCCGGGACCTAGGTCACCAGTATTCTCAGCGGATGTGCCGCTTCCTTGGCCTTCAGCCCTTATTGTGTTGCATGTGTTTACTAACCCCAGTTTGTAGCATTTGCTACCTGAACACTTGCCTTCGGACCTGTAACTAGTATGGTAATAGATTACCCATTTTTAATTTACGTTTTGTTTTTCATTTCAATTATTTGTGCTTTATTGTGACTGACAAGAATTGAGTTTCTTGTTGCGTTGTGTATGTATTTCTTTGTACAGGGCCTAAGCAACTGGAGAAAGGACACCAAAAAAGTAGGTGTAAAAACCAGTGCCGTGGGAGTACCCCCTTGGAGTGCAACGCAACGCTACTGCGATTGGTTTTCGACTTTTGACCGGTCGTCAGTTAATTATCAATCTTAACATCTTTCAAATGTCGTGGCGCCCCATAATCTTGTCTTAATAACCCGATATCGACACCCCGTCGTGGCATTTCGCCCCAAAACGCACCCTAAACCCGTGAACCCCCCCCCCCCACGCGATTGAGTTCTGGCCGGAGCATTTGAGCTGTGGGGTACGTGCAAGGGCGGACACTGCTACAAGCATCCCATGGGGTCTTAATGAGTAATTTATCGTGTAACAAACCTAAACGGGGCTGTGGAGCTGATAAATAACAGGGCAGCCTCCTGAAGGAGGAGAGCAGCTTCGTGACGACCAGGGATGCTTGTTAGCCGAAAATGCTTTCTTACTCTGTGCGAACTACGAGTTCGACTGCAGAAATCGAATGTCAAAGCTTTAGGGGAACAGGGGTAGTTTAGCCTGAAGATTCACTGCTAAAGCTCTTAGGTGAACGAGTGAGTTCGACCTGCAAAGCTTGTCTGTTTTTTGCTTGCGATCTTCGGGGTATTATATACCTTTCGGCTGACGTTGCAGTAAGGATCAATTCTTTATTTTCAACGGTCAACGGTGGGATCAATTTGTTATGTTCTATTAAATTTTCTGTAAGATTTTCTAGAAGTCAGCAGTAATTATTTGATATCCGCTATGACTCAGCGCTCTTGCAAGTAAGTAAAGTTTATAAATTTGAATTATCTTAAAATTTAGCCGTTGAGATTGTCAACTATAGCCAGCGTTGCATCATTCGACGGTGTAAATTTGTTTCGCGAAGCCGGCAACCTTTTAGCTGCCGTTTATATTGAGACGGAGAGGTCTTTGTTTCGGGTAGGAGAGATTTTAAAATGTGTATCAATCGCAGTTGGATTAAAATGTAGTCATCGTGACACCACATCCCAACGGCGACCAGGAACTGTGTGGGAGCCGGCCTAATTAATAAACCATATCAACTAGTTGCTTTGTCACATTTCTTCTTTCTGTTAAGTTGTTTTTGCGGTTGATGTTTTATTCATTGAGTTTTCCTGGCACTTTCTCCTAGCTTGTGCTTTGGTTTTACTGCCAATCGTTTTCATGCAAAAAATTATAAATTCCTGTTGAAAGCTCTTCATGTTGTACTTAGGCCACTTATGACATACCCGGCTACCACATTCCTGTTTTTGCTATCAATATAGTGTATACGTCAAGTTAGATTCGCAAGATGTTCCTTTTTGCGTTCTTCTTCTTCTTGTTATCAGCGTTTTCGTTGGAGGTTGATGATCATCATGGCTATTCTAACTTTTGATATTCCCGACCAGAATAGTTCCGTCGATGACACACCGAACCATTCCCGTATATTTCGTAACCACGATATTCGACTTTATCCAACCCTACGCTTTTATTAAATTTTCCCTGAATTATAAGTTGTAGCAATTCATATTTGTTGTTTCGTCATATATCGTACAAAAATGTGAGAATAGAGAAGATGATTATCATTATTAGAATTGAATTCCGGCTTAGACCGCGTAGTTTACGTAGATAAGCATCCAGCATTCTGTGGCTTAAAGTGCCTTGCACCCTCTGAACTGACGCAAGGATCTGTACGATGGTCATACACTTTGGCGGCTGGTAGTTTTAGAACCTTGTAAACAAAGATACTGTTTGTGCATCCACATTGACTAACATTTCGCAAGACATTGCAGCTCGCATTATTAGAGTGAAAGTCTCTAAGAACTGGAGGTCGGTTTCCAGCTATTTATAGTGCTCTGTTTGAAACAATAAAGAAGCCAACCTGCGATTGATTACTAATAATAACCAATGATAGTACAATCGCAGATCAACCCCCTTATCATTTAAACACCACGGTAGCTCAGAAATGTACTTACTCACCGCAATGGCCCAGCTAGCTTCAAAGTCGATGGCCTTAGGTCGCAGATTTCTATCATCAGCTGATCAGCTGCAAGCTTCTTTAATAATAGTCAAAACACAGGGCGCCAGAAATCACAGATTTCAAGAAATAAATAAAATAATAACAAACAATTAAGTTTATTTAATTAGCAGATCATATTTGATTGCAACAACGGTAATACGTAGGTAAATTGTTTATCACAATATTAAATTGTTTGAATACAATATAATACATGAGCTGAAAATGCGACACGCACAGCGAAAATATGTGAACCTTTTTTTTGTAGGCTCTTAGATTGAATTTAATTGCAATTTAATGAAGGGATAAGCTTATCACTGTCATATGTAATAACCGTTATTTCGGTAGTGATATTAAAATGGAGTGAGGGCACTTTTTACAAGATTTTTTAATACGTATTCATTAAGCAAAACTTTAAATTCGTGAAATGTAGATCATAGTATAATTATTACATTATGTTTTAAATTTATAAAGCGGAGCTTTACATTTATGAATTGTAAATTGAAACAATTATTACATTAAGTTTTCAACTTATAAAGTGGAAATTAAATTTAGAACTGGCAAATCGGTTACCGGTGCTGAAACGTCGTAGATATCTGGGACTAACCTGGTTGTGACAAAAAGTCGCACGTAGGCGAAGAATAATTGGTCCAGGATAATCGTAACGTGACAGCTTTCCGCAGTCCAGACCTCGTGGCCAAAATTGATAAGGAAACGAACGCCTCACGTCAGTAACAGCAGGTTCAAAATGGCATTCCAGAAGAAGCTGCAGGTCCACGCCATATGCCAATTAGGACAGCGAACGTGGCGTCAATCCAAATGAGAAATCGCCCCAAGAATACAGCGTTAAAAGCGGTATTTGAAAGCGGTAATTAAGATTTGACGTTGACAAAATTAACGTCAAAGAAAGAGCTAATAAAAAACGAGGAATTACTACAATTGAATATCAAACCAAGTAGCGTAACATACCTGATTCCATTCATCAGCCCACAAACAAATTTAATATTGAGGTGCAATAGCACGCAAAATGCTTTCTTGGAACAAGTTGCTCCAACCACAAGCGAAAATGTAAAAATGAGGTCGCGGACCGCGGCGGCCGGTGCGAGGAGATAACAAGTGAATTTTGGGAAAACCAAAATCAGCGCTTTTGCGCGGACTAGCTTGATATGAATTGAAATACAGCGGGTTATAACTCAAGTGAACATATACAGGTTGGACCGGAATAGATGAATAAATGGCGAAACAAATAGCAGGAGCTAAAGATTTGTTTCATGTTCAACTCCAGTACAATTTGAGTCTGTGGGACGTAGCTGGCTGACGCGAGGCGATTGTAATGCTTTAGTCATTGTAATCCGACGCTATTGTTTTTCCTTGTCGTGCGAGTCGTATTGCATGCTCGCCTTCACTTTTTTGTATTTCTGAAACAGTTTCCTCATTCTAGTTGTGATTGAAGTTAGAACTATCTGATCTGTTACGTTAAACCGCTTTATGTCAAATAGATTCTTTCCATCGTTTTAATCTGTCTTTTAGATCCAAAATTATATTTCGATATGCGTCTTTCAGAGTAGTCATTTTCTGTGTATTTCCTGTTCCTACCAGTTCTTCTATTTTCTTATGTACCATTATATGCAAATGTACAAGTATCTGGGACAGTTTGTGTTAACTTTTGTATATATGGAAATGTATGTAGTTAATATTAAAGCAACCTTGTCACAATACTGTAAGTGTCAGTCAGTTGAGACTGTCCTAAATTTTGCAAAGCCAGTTTTATACAGCTTTAAGGTCCCAAAATTAGGAATAAGACTTGTCCCAGATACTTTTGCATACAATGGTACATTAAAATTGTCGTACTTGTTCTGTAAATATTCTATCTCGTTACACATGTCAGACATCTATTTTTCTTTAGGTAGGGTATTTTCACTTTGATGTTCTTAGTTACATCCTGGTATTCTCGATCGTTTTCGTTTTACCAAAACTGAGTTAATGTGTCTTGTCCTAAACAGTTATAGCGAAAGGCACTGTATCCTAACACTGTGCCGAAGTATCGATAAGGCGCTTGCACCTTTTCATCTTGTTCATTCCTTCTTTTCTCTAGGGTATACTCTTGCTTCAGATCGTTTGGTTTGCTATCGACCAGCTTCAAGTGACACTTTTTATTTTTCGTTTTTGAATATGTTTGAAGTATTCGTTTACTGTTTGCTGTTCGTCTTATAATACAGTCGATCTATTTCATAATAGTTCTAGCCAAGAAACCTATTGTCTGAATATTTTTATTTGTTCGACATAAAATAATTGAATTAGAAATTCTTAATATACAATATCCTACCAGCTAAGTGGTTTGTTGCAATCTTAAAAGACTTTACCACTACTTAATATCTTTTTCGGGTACGTATTTCGAAAGCTAATTTTTCATTTTCCGACAATCAGTATACGATTAATAATAATCTGCAGAATTTACAAAGTTGTGGTAAAGGTTTTTTAACTTCGCGGTAACCCTATTCGAACATTTTTATTCTTCTTAAGAATTATAGTAGTCCTATGGTTGCCAGTCTTGTTGAAAATATCCCCACTGCAGACACATCGGTCTCTATGAAGAGGACTTTAGACATTATTATCCCACGGTTGCTAAAATCAGTTGGGGAACCACACTGGCGGAGTTAGATTTTTGTGGCTACTTGAGCTAGTGGGAATTGCAAACACATTTTTTGAGTCACCTTCACAAACTAATATTAAAAATGATAACTGTCTTTACAACCAATACTGTGGGCGATAGCATCCATAAAACCCGACCCAATTTACACAAGTAAGCGCAGTTTTTTTAAAACGATTTTAATACAGCTGTAGCGACTGTTTATTGCTTCTAGCTGCAAATATTTCCTGTAGGTATTAAGTAACTTGGAAACTCTCAAAACCTGTAAGAATTTTGTCTATTTTATTTGCAGTTCCACTTTTTCATCTAACATCGTTGCATGATATTTGGTGGTTATGCTTCATGAATATTCATGGTTCGGATGCCTCTTATCACAGTGCAACGTCATTCCAGCCTGCTGCTTGCCATGCAGGTTGCAGTTTCTAGTTTCATTTCAGTTAGTTTAGCGTCTATCAACACTCATAACGATATTCACACTATCGTAGCTATAGTTGGAGACTTAACTGTAGTCAACATCTATAAACTACCTGAAGTTTCTTGGCCTGCAGAACTAACTACAGTGGCGACTAATCATCACGCACACTGAAAATACAGCAAAAATTATCCTAACGGCAAATCTCTGCTGGATTGGGTTTTAGAGCACGACCTTTACCTTATACTTAATGCTGAAGACAACGGTCTTTACGTTTCGAGCATTGAATCGAAAATACAATTCCGACTTGACGTTCGCTACATCCTAAAGAAGCCAACCGCCTCTTACCTCCGACCAATAATGGAGAAAGTCAGATATCAATTATAAAATTGCTTCCTAAATCTAGATGGAACTTCAAAAACTACTTGGAGAGATGTTTTTGATCGATCCACCCACATTCGAAAACTGTGGCCAGTTTGTCGAGGCAGTAATCTCCGTAGCGAAATGCCTTTACCAAACCTTCCTCGATAGCGAAGACCCTGACATAACAGATGAATTACCCCATACACTTGGCGAAGAACGGGGGCAGCGATGGGCCTAAATGACAGAAAAAACTGATTTAAAGCGTTTGAGCAGAAAAACCTAGGAGCTAGCCTACCGGCAACCCGGAAAAACTAGGAGTGACTACAAAATATCAGCTCAAATAGTATCTTTGTCAAAAACTCCAAGGGACAGAGATGTCACCAAAAGGATAAGACCTTACATGCCAAACAGACTCTGAATATTCAAGGCCTTTTGCTGTTGGAGAAATCCCTATAGCACTTCAGAGCACAAAAAGCTCTATGCTTTGATAACATCACAAACTAATATTAAAAATGATAACTGTCTTTACAACCAATACTGTGGGCGATAGCATCCATAAAACCCGACCCAATTTACACAAGTAAGCGCAGTTTTTTTAAAACGATTTTAATACAGCTGTAGCGACTGTTTATTGCTTCTAGCTGCAAATATTTCCTGTAGGTATTAAGTAACTTGGAAACTCTCAAAACCTGCGAATTTCCATGTTGCGGACGACGTGATGCGTGGAATTTTACCATATCGAATGAGCGGAGCCCCTGGCTGTTAGCTAGTGCCGAGATGGTAGCTGACGTCACGAAATCTTCAGTACGCCTCAAAAATATATTTGGAGATGTCGCAACGTGTCCTTACACATGCGAATGGCGTCTACTTGAAGTGTAAACGCTGCTTTGTGGCAACCCAGCGCATGCAGTACATATTAACACTACGAGGTTTACCAATATGTAGCTTGGTTTAAGAACCGTCTTCTAATGAATCTGCAAAAGATGCTAAGTTGAAACTACACGCGAGCGCAGCGCAAAACACAAAAATTTAAGCGATGCACTCACAGAACCGCATTCGTCCCTTCAGCTATGCCAAATTACAGTGATTACGTCTAATTAATAATAAAATAGCATGCAAATACAAACTGGCTATAAATGTTAGGGTGAAAATAAACACTTCAGGCAAGGGAGCTAGATTCCCGTTTCAAATTAAACAGGTATAAAGTGAGTACAAATTACGTAGCTCATGGATTTTTTTGAAGTATCAATAATAAGGTGACATAAGAAGAAAGGCAAAGATGTTAATTCCGAATAAGGACATGAAAACTAAACGTAGAACATTTAAATTGCCGTTGTTTAAGCTTAGTGAATAAATTTATCATTATGGTAATAACAAATAATGCATAACACGTTCTGTATCAGTTAAAAACAGAAAAGCAGAAACAAACGACCAAGCAGTGAGAACGAAAGATGTTTGAAAAACGTGTTTATGTGCATGTGCATATTTTCCATATAAAACAAAATCCCTTCATCGCTATTTCGGCAAACAATAATTTTATTGAATATGTCGATAAGTGGATCGGATTTGGAAACTTTCTTCATCACAGTTGTGTACAATCACAATGCGCATAATCGTGTGAAAGAAATAACAAGATTGATATCAACTCTTGAAAAAGTATGGTACAATAGTTATTTAGACCACAAGTATTAGAAGTGCAACTTTTTTTCACAAGTGTGGAGGGTTATTAAACGAGGCGCAGGCGAGTTAAATATTCCACACGCGTAAAAAATAAGTACGCTAATACGAGTTGTCTAAGATTTTTTAAAATTTCATTAAATATTCAAATCCAAGCCTATTCTGTATAGAATTGTATTTGCCTTCATTTTTGTCAAGTGCGTTGGTCAGTTCTGGTAACTAAGAAAGCGTCTGTTTAAAATCGTTCAGCTATTTTAAAATTGCATAAGAATGCTATTTTTAAAAATTGTAATTTACAGATATCGCTTAGTGACAAAAAGGAAATCAAATTTAGCAAAATTTACTACTATGCTTAGTTCCAACAGAAGCTTTTCTCGCGGAGGTACTACTACTAGTACTACTACTACTACTACTACTACAAGATGAGGAATCTTCAGATGCTAAATATTTGTTGTTGTTATTTATAATGATTTCTAATAAAGAATTTTTGTTTTAATTTAATTTGTTTTTCCCAGTATCAAACACATCTTGTAATTTTTGGTCAACCGCAATTTTAAACTATGATAATCGCTCTACACAATTTTATTCGAACCATAACGTTTCGGTTAATCCTTGTGGAATAACTACATTAAACCGGAACATTACAAAATATTAATTCACGCTATTTGTGTGAAAGATCAAAAGTATTCTTTAAACTAAAATAACTACATAATAGCTTCTGTAAGAGGAGTATAAGTTTGGAAAAAATCTGCTTAAAAATAGAAATAGAGTAATATTAATACATTTGTCAATAAATTTTCGAATAACAAACCATTAGTACCACAAAATGCAATACTACTAGAGCTAACCTGAATACATAACAAATATCTCCATGAATTTTTAGTTCTCAGCCTTACACCTAGACAGTAGAAAGTGTAAGAATTTTGTCTATTTTATTTGCAGTTCCACTTTTTCATCTAACATCGTTGCATGATATTTGGTGGTTATGCTTCATGAATATTCATGGTTCGGATGCCTCTTATCACAGTGCAACGTCATTCCAGCCTGCTGCTTGCCATGCAGGTTGCAGTTTCTAGTTTCATTTCAGTTAGTTTAGCGTCTATCAACACTCATAACGATATTCACACTATCGTAGCTATAGTTGGAGACTTAACTGTAGTCAACATCTATAAACTACCTGAAGTTTCTTGGCCTGCAGAACTAACTACAGTGGCGACTAATCATCACGCACACTGAAAATACAGCAAAAATTATCCTAACGGCAAATCTCTGCTGGATTGGGTTTTAGAGCACGACCTTTACCTTATACTTAATGCTGAAGACAACGGTCTTTACGTTTCGAGCATTGAATCGAAAATACAATTCCGACTTGACGTTCGCTACATCCTAAAGAAGCCAACCGCCTCTTACCTCCGACCAATAATGGAGAAAGTCAGATATCAATTATAAAATTGCTTCCTAAATCTAGATGGAACTTCAAAAACTACTTGGAGAGATGTTTTTGATCGATCCACCCACATTCGAAAACTGTGGCCAGTTTGTCGAGGCAGTAATCTCCGTAGCGAAATGCCTTTACCAAACCTTCCTCGATAGCGAAGACCCTGACATAACAGATGAATTACCCCATACACTTGGCGAAGAACGGGGGCAGCGATGGGCCTAAATGACAGAAAAAACTGATTTAAAGCGTTTGAGCAGAAAAACCTAGGAGCTAGCCTACCGGCAACCCGGAAAAACTAGGAGTGACTACAAAATATCAGCTCAAATAGTATCTTTGTCAAAAACTCCAAGGGACAGAGATGTCACCAAAAGGATAAGACCTTACATGCCAAACAGACTCTGAATATTCAAGGCCTTTTGCTGTTGGAGAAATCCCTATAGCACTTCAGAGCACAAAAAGCTCTATGCTTTGATAACATCCATTCCTTACTAACCTCAGTAAATATGCCACCAAATGGTTAGCTATTTTTTCTGAAATCTTAAGGACAGGTAATCTACCACAAGGGTTCAAGATAGTAAAAGTGATAACCATCCTGAAACTGAGGACAACCAAAGACCATGCTGAGAGTTATTGACCCATTTTGCTCCTGAGCTTCTGTTCCTACTGATCATTTATAGAATCGTCCATTAAGTTACTTAAAGCATCTTAATCGAACAGGCAGTATTCGGAGAATGATGCAGCTTGACTCCTGCTTACGATACTGTCTGGTGAAAAGGTTTGCTGTATACATTTCTTCGTGCAATTCCCTGTAGGACGGCTGCTAAATAACATGCCTCAGGGTCCAGCCTTGGCTTCAATTCTGTTTAAGTTATACATAGTTGACATATCAAGTACGACGTATAGAAGGTTTAGGGAATGATTTTTGTCACCGAGGCATCGGCTCTACGGAAGGACATTCGGGTTTTCAGGAATGGTTCTGGTTTCTCAGCCAGGTTTTTTAGTGCTGGTCGGTTTCGTCTGGTATCTCTGTAATCAGAAGTGGCTTCAACTGGCCGGGCATCGTCTTCTTAATCCCATTGGAGCCCTCTACTATCTGGATCATTTCTTGAGAGGAATCCGCTGGGCTTTTGCCTTTATCGCCAAATCTCCGCGAACTGGAAGCCAAACGTCGATTTTGATTTAAAATGGCTGCGTACAAATTCTAACATACTAATTACACATAGATTTAATTTACACTGGCGAAAACAACATAAGCTGACTCTAGACGGGTGCGAAATGTTTGGTGGCAAGCAAGCTAGAACAGCCGGCGATAATTTTGAGCAAGCTTGGGGACTGGAAAAATGAAACGGCGGTTGCTATCCGAAGTAGAGGGAGCCATTCGTTGCTACAAAGATGGCGTCGCCATGGATATGGCATCGGTAGGAGAATGAAGTCGAGACTATGCGTAGCTTGTGATATCCGATACGGTTTAAAAATTAAATTATTTTATACATCAACGGAACCTATACATAACTTCAAATTATTTACTACTTATCTATATCCGACAACTAATGTTGAGGTCCCATAAACGTCCGTTAAACACTTCTACACGGCGATCTATATAGCACTATAAAACGAGCGACTTTCACTCTGATGATGCAAGCTGTAACGTCTTGCGAAACGTTAGCTGATATGGATTCATAAACAACAAAAAGGCCAGATTTGCCTACGTATCATTGTTCATAAGGTACTCAAACGAGCCACCAAAGAGCACGACGAAGACGAAAAGTGAACCCTTAAATATACCTGAACCGCGATCTGTAATAAATCGAATACCAACACCAATCGATCTTGAAGAATTAATACCTGTAATTAAAATACAACAACCAGAAGATACAAATTGAAATACACAACATACCCAGGAATCATCGACACCTACAATACCTATTTGCGAAGACGGTCTAGAAACTAAACAAAATAAAATAATGTTTCTTATGGTCCACGATGAGTCATCGACCACAAACATTAAAATACAAGAGGAACACACAATTTTGAATATGGAAATAAATAGAAGATATCATCTACCAATGTTTTTACGATTTTGCAAATTCGACATGTCACACTACATGTTCTTTCTAGAGAACGAATTAAACAAAATTACATGCTGTTTGATAATCGAATTGTTCAGAATAAATAAACCAAGATTGGCCAGATGTTTAAGTAAAGTTTAACATATTATAAACAAAGGAAAACAGTATGAATAAAATTTTACCGCATTAAAACATAAATTCTATTGTAAAAATATGGAAAAAATCAATCTCAGACTAGATTAACAACTGTGCTGAATGCAAAAAAAAAATGTAATAGACAACCCTCTAAATCACCTCATCACATTACGGACACTAAACCTATGCAAAAATCTTACATAGGCATATTTTACAACAACAATAATCGATACACAAAATGTCACAAGTATCATCTAAAAGATCGACACAACGTACCCATAATCCAAAAATTAAAAAAAAAGTATCACAAAATGATACGGAATTTATAGGTAACTGCGCTTTAAGTATAAGGATTGATTAAAGGGATATGTTGTAATGTTGTCAAACTTTCTTTACGCCGAACGGCTATACTGCCTTAACACATTCTTTAAGAAGCCACCACAGATAAAATGGAGGTGGAAAAGTCCCGATAACAGCATATAGAACAAAATGGATTTCATTTTCTGTAGCAACCGAAAAAATATGTAGAGACGTTTCAATCTTGAACAGGTTCGACACTGGGAGTGACCACAAGATGGTCCGGACACTGATAAGTGTTAAAATTAACCAGGATAGAAATACATTAATAAGACAAAACATTTCCCCACTAACACAGAAATAATAAAAACAGAAGAGAAGTACAAATAAGAATTGTCAGCGAGATTGAAACGACATTATCAAATATGACCATCAACCAAGTAAATGAAAAACTAGTATGCAAGTAAGGACGAAGAAATTGTGCTCAAGAAAAAATAGCCAACCTGAGGATAAATTCAATAATACCACTGTACAAAAAGAGAAGAAAACTGGAAAAGGGGACAGCCGAATATAAATAAATAAACAAAGAAGTAAAGAAAGCAATACGAAAAGATATAAGGACTCATAAAACTAACACAATTTTGACAGCTATTGGAGACAACGCCAATATGAGAACATTAAGATCAAAAATAGCAAAGGAAAGACAAAGGATGACAAAGATCAAGAACAAATATAGAGTAGAAGTGACAAAATCGGAACATATCGGCAGAACAATTGAAGATTTTTACACAGAATTATATGCATCACCTATACAAAATAGGGAACCACAAATACAAAGACATTTACTAAATATGGGGTTTGAAGAGATTCCAGAGATATTCACCGATGAGCTTAACCTTTTTAGGTCTGAAACAAATGAAGAACAATAGATGTCCTGGAGAAGATCACATAACAGCAGATATGATAAAACTCGGAGAAACTAGTCTAGAACGTGCCAAACAAATACTTTTAAATAAATGTCTACGAGAAGGTAGAATACCTAACAAATGGTACAATTCAGAAATCATACACCTGTTAAAACAAGACTAGATTACTAATATCGAGAATTGCCCTCCTATTAGCCTACTGTCACAACTATACAAACTCTTGGCGAGAATATTTATCAACCGCTTGAAAAACCAAAAATACACTTGGCTTTCGTAGCTTTTTACAAGGCGTTTAATTCCACAAGCTTAACTTACATCTTGGAGTCAATGAATAATGCCAGAATCGACAGTAGATACGTATAAAACTATAATAAAGGATATCTACGAAGATGCAACAATGCAGGTGAAAATACACGAAGATATTAAAACAAACATAGATATCAGGAAATGGGAACACTACAGGGGAATGCTATCTTCTCAAAACTTTTTACATTTGCTTTATAGGATGTCTTCAAGGCAATCGAAAGGTGTAAATTTGATGATTTCTTCCCCACGCATTTGCGTTTCGCTAATGATGTGGTGATTATGCCTGAAGACCCGCTTCAATTACATATGATGGTGCTCAAACAGGCAGCCGAAGGATCAGACCTGAAGATGGATCTTGCTAAAACACACGAATTACATTTGTTATATGTCCCTCTTCTCGAGTGGTTATCACAAATAATATTAAATTAAATAAACCCATTTGCTTAATAATAAGAAGTAGTATCAGGTATAGTTTCTTAAATACTTACCTTACTTCTTACCGATTTAAATTAAAATTGACATATCTCACAACTCAAATATGACATTTTGAATTATGTCATGTGATTCTAGTTTTTAAATACCTCGGTTAGACAGTTAATAAGCATTGAGACTCCTCATTCCCAGTTGGATGAGTTAATGTTCAACTAATAACTTCTAATTATTGTTTAAGACTGAATTACTATAAAATATTAATAAACTGACTTCGTTGGTCAAATACAATCTTTAGTACACCAAATTGAACGTATTCCTCTGTTAGTTAGTACCACTTGAAAGCTTGGTCTAATATTACAAAAGATCAGATAGAAGTTGTCAAAATATTTAATCAAATGTTTAAATGTTTCAAACTTTAAAATTACTTAGAAATACCCTACCCCAAATATGTAAATTTAAATTTCAAATTATAACGACCGAAATACGTCGAGTACCCGAATCACTAACCTTCTGAAGTATCTCTTGTACCTGAGTGTATATTACATCAGCGTCTAACTGGATGCTAGTCTGCAAACACCTCCTTTGGGTTGTTCACGACCAAATTAAACTCGTTGCAGCTCTCTGACCCCTTAAGATCTGGATATACAGTTCTACAGCAAACCACAAATACTCACTCGCACTTTTTTACTGGTTTCGAAGTAAAAATACCACTTCAAATGGCTTCAAACAATCTTAAATTCTATTTTGAATAATAGTTGTGACCCTCAGTCAAATTTGATCGTAAAGAATACTATATTGCTGTTACGTATCAAATATCCAATTATTACTCTTCACAATTAAAGGTAATCTAACCCTTTAACGTGATGTTCCTATTAATCTTAAACGGAAAGTATATGGTACGTCTATTCTACCAGTGACTACGTATGGTATAGAAACAACGGCCCTCACAGCACGGAACGCAGATAGACTGAGAACTACGCAGACAGCAATAGAGCCTGCCATGCTTGGGATATCATTAAGAGACAAAATTCACAATGAAGAGATTCGAAAAAAAAGAAAGATAACTGACACCATGGAACGCATAGCAAGCCTCAATTGTGGGGCCCACGTGAAACTAAGAGAAACAAAGGTCAACCTCAGAAGCTATGGGTAGATAACATCCAGAAGATAGCGAGAAGGAACTGGACATAGAAAGCCAGTGACCAACCGAGATGGAGAGAGATGGGTGAGGCCTGCATCTAGGAGTGGACGGCGGAGGACTGAAAAAGAATAGGGAACACAAGAAAAGATAGAATGCGAAATCGGAGCATACGAAGAAAATTAGAACTCGACCCCATAGTACTTATTTCATAATTTATTATGAAGCAACACACACAGCTTATTTACGTCAAAAACTATATAACATTATTTTGATATTAGCTAAGTGTGAGTTCTACCAACCTAATAAATACTAAGCTCCTAAGTCAACTCAGAACAGGGATACTGGACACAGACTACCTCCAAACATTAAAACAAATAATCGAAAATGAACACAGTGCATTTGATAGTGTAGAGCAAATAACCATGTTAAAAGCCTTGCAGCAACAATAAGTACCGACTGTAGTTTTAAGTTGTAATGTATGATAAAACAAGCAAATATTCTCTCCTTATACCTATGTATAGCATCCATAGAGCAAATAATCACAACCTGAAGCTATAAAAAATCAGTAAAGGGCCTTTCTTGGAATTTTCCTCGTTTTAAAACAAAAATTTCTGAAAATATCAAAGAAAAACCAATTTAATTTTTAAGATGCCAATCCTGTATATTGCAATGAACGGGCGTATTCATATTTTATATTAAATTTATATTTATGTAGCTACTCACAAATTGATTGTTTCAATATTAGGTACAAATTTAAATAAATAGCCAAGTTTAATAGTTACATTTTTATTTCAATTGACAAGCTCGGGCTTACATGAATAATTCAAATCAAGGTTGAGTATTAACCCTTGATTAAAATGACAATTTGATTAAATTGCCAGTAGATCCAATGCAAACTTGGTTAAATGATATTCTTGCATTATTTTAAGTGAAACTTTGTTTACGCTTTGAAATAATCTTAATTACATTTAATATTGAATAAAACAACTAAATTACAATATATTTAATAAGGTAAGTCTTATTTATATCTTTGTATTTATTAATTTTCATGTTACAAAATAATTCTTATCTTAGGTACATGTGTTTTCGTTCACTTACGCTGCTTTACAAGCTCAGCACCTTAAATCAATCAACGAACTGCAATGACGCGGCCTCTATCTCAGGTACTACTTCCAACTTCACAGCTGGGTTATGCAGTCTGGAAACCAAGAACCGCCACGAACTCCAAAGTAAAATTACAAAAATGATTTGATCTTTGTATGCATAACACTCGGCTACGCGCAACGTCTGTAAAGTACCACGGAAAAGTGAAAAATTCAGATTGACAAGCTGTCCAACCTAATTCACCTCCAACAGTAAACTGTAAGTAGTAAGAAGACCCGTTTGGGACAATAGCTGTGGCTACTCATGGGTCGAGAGAATCCCATTGACTGCCCGCAGAAAAGGAGACGAGTAATAAAATATTTGGTTGACGCAATGCGCTCGAACTTAACATTTTCGCTAAGCCGGCGTTCGGCTTCAGCAAGAGCATAATAAAGCAATTCTAATTTTCTGACATAAGAATGGGGCACAATGCCTAATTGCACTTTCGAGAAAACGAGAGTCCATTCGGCCACTGAGAAGCAATAAAACTTCCAACAACGCAACTGACGAGAAGCTATACAAACACCCACAGGAAAGTATCGAGGCCGTTTATTATTCAGTTTGATTTATTCAGTCAGTGTCTCTCAGTTTAAAACATTCGGCTTATTGCAATTGGCCCCGGGTTTCTGTGTCTAGCATTCGTCTAGGGCATTTCGAACCCGCGTCAGTAATAAGTGCATTACTTCACATAGCTCAGTTGAACTACTAGGGTACGTTTATCTGTCAGCACAGTAGTTGTTTCATCGCACCATATACAGGGATGTAAAAAACTAGCACATTATATCATAACTCTGGTTTTCCTAACGGTGCATAGAGTTATGTCTTACAAATCGTTTTCGAATACTCAGATCCATTCTCTTAGAATCGGAAAAATAAAATGCACTGCTTTAGCAAAAATGTGGCAACGCTGATCAAGTAAATACACCATGTATTGGGATAGTGAAGCGTACATCATGCACTTACTTCCGTTTCAAATATAAAAAAAATGTAGTCTCAACTGCTAAATTTGAAGAATCACATTTTTATAATTGAACTGGAAAATTTAAATGAATATTCAAATGTGTTATAAGTTGGCGAAGGCGTACAACGTATTGCACTAAGACTGTCCTATTTCTTCATCACGCTGTATATGTGTATTTTTGTATACCATTCTCCGTTTATATATTATCACAATTCGTTAAAATCTCCTAACTACACAAATATTTAACAACCGCTAATACGTATTTCGACAGCTAAGTTCTCATTTTCAATAGCCTTGGTGTGAAATAAACACGGCAAAGTTGGTCAAAAATACGCACTCCCGCGCATTCTAAAGTTATTTATACTGTCTGACCTGGAGGGTGTGCTCTAAGCGGCCAATTAGGTGTCGACTTTAATACAGCGTAACGATCAGAGTGGTGAATGTGTATTATCTTAATTCTTAAAAATAGCCAAACTTTCAATAGAATTTAGCTGCTTTGTTGAAGTTAACGCCTTTACAAAGGGCCCCGAGAAAGCTTGTAAAGATTCAGGCTATAAAGTTGTTTATAGTTCAAACAACAATATTCGACATTTATTGGGGTGTCTAAAAGACAAACTTAAGACTTTCCAGAAATCTGAAATTTACCAAATTAAATGTTCCCATTGTGATTCTAAATAAAATAGAATATTGTATCATTCCCCACCGCAGCTATAGTTTTAGCGCGAGCAGTAATCATCCTAGCGGGCATATGTGTACATATGATTTTTGATACTCACATTTGAAGATAAGATTGACAAGATGCTTTGTATTCCGTTGCATTTAAAATATGTAAGTAAAAAAGCAGGTGCAAGTAGGTTTGTTATTAATCACATTGGTTCCCGTCACTAATCGCAATGTGAGCCAATGTATTATATTCCCTTCCGCTACTATTGGAAACGAATTAGGGGACCAGACGTCAACCTTCGTTAACAGAGAATCCAATAAAAAACAACAGAAGGCAGCAGAAAATGCGATTCTTTCGACCAATAGCTGTATAGCATATATATCCCTGCTAAACCAACGACGATATATATTCAACTTAGTGGAAAAATAATAAAGTTCACCTAAACAAGATGAATTGAGCAAAACGTATGATGGTGTAACCGGGCTTAACACGTATAGTTGATGATAAAAGTAGCACTTTTCCATTTTTTTACTATTGCAAAGTCGATGCAGATTCATTGAAAATTTGCGGAAAACTTACTTCAGACTTACTGAAAATTATTGCAAAATTTGGTGCATCGTATTTGTCACTTCCTGTTTTGCTTTTTTTGCATACTGCAAATGCTGGTCAATAAGCAAGGAAATATTTGTAAAGCTTGCTTTAACAAAATATTTAAAAACAAATAAAAGATCCGACAGGAATAAATAAATTACTTCTTGGCTAGAAAGTTTGTAGTATATTTCGGTCTTGATAGCTCAGTCCACGGTCAAGTTTATGTTATCATGAGTGCCAAGAGCTGTAAATAAAACTTGGTTCTAGTAAAATCCGAGGTAGCGCAGGTATGCAATACTCGACGCGTTTCATTATCGTCGCTTTTGCACTGAACTCAATCGCGACAGCCCTTGGTTTTTGTGGTCTGGTAAGCGTCCAGGAGACACACCATCCAGATGTAGAGCCTTCTTATCCAGCCATTTCGTGGATCTACAACGGATCCAACGACTGCGGATGCGGCGGGCACGTGACTTGCGTAAGGAAGTGCTGCGAGGTGGACTACTACTTGGACGGGAACAAAACTTGCGTTTACAACAATTCCTCGAGGTTGGAAGTGCCGGTTTTCAAGTACGGAACCGTGATTGTCAACAATGAGCGGGTTCAAACGCGGTTTGTTCCTGGCATGGTGGAGTGCGTGTCTGATAAGCCGAAAGGGCAGTTTCTGAACACGCATTTGCATGACTTCTACGTCCAAAAGGATGGAAAACTGTGGCTTCCTCATGTGCACATGTCCTTCAATCTTCGGCAGTATTGCGTGGAGCTGACCGACGAAGGCCCCAGGAGCTTCTTCTGCAGCTCTGATGATGTCATTACGAGTTTAACGTTGTCCTATAAATTAAACGTCCTTGGTAAGTGACAGGATTCTATAATGATTAGAGTTACATGAAGTTTGTTTATAGTGTATTTTTTATAATATCTTAAATTCTACTGCTATTTAAGTTTAAATATTAAAAAAATATGTAAATCTAGTGTCAAATGAAATCAGATTTCAAAAATAAAACAAATAATTGAACCGCTTTTCATTCATAGGTATGGTGATTTCACTGCCATTTTTGCTGATCACCTTTATAATCTACGCTGTTTTGCCCCTTCGGAACTTGCATGGGATGTCTCTGATGTGCTACATTTTCACACTCTTCGCTACCTACGCTATACACACCTTCAACTACTTCTATGTGAGCTCCGATAACTACACGATTGCCTTCTGCAGAGCTACAAGTAAGTCCCATTTGCTGCGTTTAGTTTGATTAGAGAAAATGCGTCTTTTTTTTTATTTCAGCCATTCTGTCGATGTACTTTTTCCTGTCCTCGTTCTTCTGGATGAACGCGATGTCTTATGACATATGGTGGACATTTAGGTATAATCTGTTCTTCATATTATGTAGGTTTATGTTTACTGTCTGATAACATATTATATAATAGCAGTTTATACAGTGTGTGTCAACAACTGTCAGACATAGCCAAATTAACATTAGAAAATTATTAAATAATCAATTATTGCCGAGTACGCATCAAGGTACGTGATTGGTCAGAAACGACAAGCGTCAAATTGTTTTCATCTTTTAGCAATTGCGTATCTTGATGCGTACACAGTAACATAGTTGATCATTTCATAATGTATCTGTCTGATACACTCCGCGACACTTCATATTTGAAAGAAACTGTGTGTAGTTTATCTCATGCAAATCAAAGCTTGTATCTTAGTACAATCAGTTTACAGAATTTTAGGTTTATTTATCTGGTTCTGTTGTTTGCTTAACAGTAAGATAGCTGAGTGCGCTCGACGTAAACATATATTCAGAAGATGAACGCTGGAGCATCTCCTGGGTTAAACAAAGTTAACGCTGTTAATCTTGAAATATAAACCATTTTATGTACATTTTGTTGCAATTTTTGAGGGCCAATTTTAAAATAGGAAACGCGGGCGATTTTTTCCTAGTCATGTTGTACGTATGCGAGATTTCTTAAATACAAAAAGATATTCGATATTAAAAAACGTACAACTCCATTTTACTTTAAAATTTTCAAAATTAATTTGTAAAAGGGTTTACACGAAGCTTCCCTCAATTTGTAAATTAAAAAAAATATAGCTCGTTGGGATTCGAACTCTACATTCCGAGGCGAATATATCGAGCCAGTTTCTTGTCCGCCGCTAAAATAACTGAGCCATGGGCTTGTTCCAATTGGCCTAGTTTCTGCTGCGTTTTAAGCACCTGTTAGGTCTCATTTTCGCCAATAATAAATCCTGAGTTAAGTGCAGATTATTAGTTTTATCTTTTGCAATTTAAAAAATGCCTTTGTCTTTTAGACGAGAGAAATAAAAATTTAGTCCGCTGGGATTCGCACTTAGCGCTCCGCCGCTAGAATAACTGAGCCACGGGCGTGCTCAAAGTGGACGAGTTTCTGCTACGTTAGAAAGCACCATTGTTCTGTTCAATTTGTGATGTTTACCCTGTATCTGGTTAGGCCTCACTTTCGACAGTGATAAAGCCTGAGCTATGCGCAAATTATTACTTGTATTTATTTCTCAGGTAAACCAAAAATAAACATTTCATTTTGTTAAAGTGCTAAACCGGTATCTATTTTTCCTAATTTTTCTGGGTTCCATGCCAGGTAGACATATAATATCCATTCAAAATATAGTGTTCCTCCAAGAAATAGTTTTGGAGTTACACCGCCAACAAACAGACAGACAGACGGAATTGAGAAAAACTATTTTCGTCTACGGACCCTGAAAGTGAAGATCTGAAGAAATCTCGGAAGGTAATTTTTTCGTGCTTACAATACTTCCTTCATGTTTTAGAAGAGGGAAGTAAAAATGCAAAATAAAAATGGAAGTAAATGACTAAATAGGTTTCAAGAAAATACGTTTTTTTATCATAATCAGTAATTTTATTGACAAGCCATTTGTTATTTCTTTTTTGTTTCGCTAATTTATAGGATAAAGCGTGATTAGAACAAATTTGGGTAACTGAATCTGTACAAAAGGATTTTCTGTAAATGCTGAAGGTGCTTTTATGTAATTGATTATGAAGTAATAGATCAATAGGCAGAACTTAAAAATTGTATTCAAATTCAAAAGTAAAATTAATGGACTGGTGAAGAAGATTTAAAAAATCTAAAAAGATGTAAGCTTCTGTACAGTTGTTGAAAATAGCAAGGACATCGTCCACATACCTACAAAAAAATATTTAGAAAAATGTGTGAAATAAATTTAGTTTCAAGATCATGTGTGAAAGTTTCGACTAGTAAAGGAAAAAGATTGAAACCCATAGCGAGGCCGGTACATTTTTTTGATAAACAAACATTATTAAATTTGAAAATAAAGTTGTTCAAGACAAATATTTACAAGTGATAGGAGGCAATGAATTAAGTTATTCGAATGATTACTCTCGGCAAGCACAGTTTTATTAATATGAAAACATTCAGAGCTGGAAATAGTGGAAAATAGCAAATAAGTGTATAATTTTTAGAAAAGTGGAGTTGTTGCAATTTCGAAGCAAGGTCCAAAGAATTTCTTATGGCAAAGTGGGGCTGGAAATTTAAACTATTTTTAAGAATCGTAATAAGCCAGTTAGCAATTTTAGAAACTGAAGTGTCAGTAGCAACGACCGGACGTATGGGGATAAGGGGTTTTGTTACAACACGAAAACGTTACTACGACGGGATCGCCAAAAACTCAGCCTAACTTTCGTTACGAGATGTGCTGCAACGATGCGCGCCGGCTATTGGATGCTCAGTGAAGAAAAGTCGAGGTTCTTTACTATCTAACAGTTAGGGCTGTGCTCTAGCACAATGGGGTTAAAGATGTTAAATAACGGAACGCCACCATTTTCTTGACTACATCGGGAAACAACAATAACAACACAGGTGAGATTACTTGAAAATGGAAGTGGGTAAATCACCTTACTACTTTTTCCTTGGCACAACCTGAGGTAGTGACGTCACAGCTGGATCAAACCTACCTTAAACGGCATCAGCTTACACTTACTTGCACCAACTAGGTTCCTGTACAAAACATAGACACAACATGGCATGCAAACAAATGAAAAACGTATAAACAATTAACAATAAACTCTATTGATGAAATAACATGAGACGAATGACAATGAATGTTACAATAATTAAATATTACGGCCGAAAATATGCAAAAAGGTTAGTTGGGTTAACGACGCAATTTATAATCTAAACTTGAATGACCAAACGGCAACAAAAGATATGCTTACAAT
Source organism: Agriotes lineatus (assembly GCA_940337035.1). Classification (NCBI taxonomy): domain Eukaryota; kingdom Metazoa; phylum Arthropoda; class Insecta; order Coleoptera; family Elateridae; genus Agriotes; species Agriotes lineatus. Next base: position 117,331,301 of record OW679201.1, on the reverse strand, counting down.
TACTAACAGTAAGGGCGGTACGTTCTACCACAAACACTACTTTACAGTTACAAACCTTAGCAACAGCCACTTCAAAAAATGGTACATCAACGGTTACGTGAGCTTAATACACAAAAACAACATAAAGACAATAAAACTTAGCGGAACTGTTCAACATTTTACGGTTTGAATCAACCAAAAGGGCTCAAGTGGCCCAAACTACATTTTGGCAAAACACTTCACTATAAACATTTAACGGTTAACAAATTTCCTTAATAGGACCATAGTTGTGCTGACTTAAGTTGTTTTCCTCAGCTGCGAGTTGCATCTCAGTCAGTGCCACGAACGGAAACGACAGGAAACTGTTGTAAACCACAGAACTGGGCCAAAATCGAGCGAATGCGAGCGGTAAAATATTCCCAACACGAGGGTTGACTAGAACGGACCCCGGTAACAAGCAGATGACGGTAAGGGATCGGGTCTTCGTTCTACGTGGTAAGTTTAGCACACGGTTGAGTGTTACCAAAATATAATCCACGATAAGTGTTAGCGGAGGTGCTCAGCTCCAAACGATACGGAAAAACTCGGCTAAACGTTCACCTTTAACCACTATGCACAAAACTCGAAATGACGGCGACAATGCGGCACAACACAAGAATTTCGACTTGACGCGAGCTCGGCTAAGCGAAGCCGGCTCGCGGACGAAGCGCCACCCCCGAACGTCTTGAGGGCTGCACGCTAAGTGACGCTCATCCGGAAAATGCGGGCGCGAAACTAGCTAAGCGCAAACGCGGCTTATCTCCGTCCTTGTTGCTCGTACGATAGAACGGTTCAGAAGATGTTGGGATAACCAAAGCTGACTCAAGCTTCTGCTTAAAGCTACGGAAAAGTTTTAGCATGACGAAATATGGTTCAACACTTGCGAAACTCGCAGGGGACCTTGGGTATAGCAGAACAATGTTAAATACTAAGAAATCGGTAACCTGAGACCAGTGTTGAATCCAGGGGGGTGACCGGGAGGGGGGGGGGGGGAATTCTCCCCCGGGCAGTACAAAATTCCCCCCCGGAAACATTACCACTTCATATTCATGTTTTTCTTATCTATCAAAGAATGGGTGGTTTGCACGGGAATAGGTGAAAATACCCCCCCCCCCAGACGTTTCATTCCCCCCCCCCCCCCCGGAGTAATCAGTCTGAATTCAACACTGTCTGAGACTGCTTTGCGGACAAACGAGAACAAAGGGTGAATTTATAACTTATTTCGACGAACATGGCTATACGGCAGTATTCCTAACGTGTGCCAACATAAACCTGAATCGACAGTTTTTAACTACGGTGAAGCGATAATATTTGAACTGAACGGTGCGGAAATAAGGTTTATAGAAATGAATTTTGATAACATTACATTGAATTACGAATTTTGCCTGCGTGACCCGTGAAAATACTAGGATTTGAGGCTAAAGTACCAAAAATAACTGCTTTGATGGAATTGTTCTAACAGTTTATGAATTTTGGGTAAACCATATAAAAAAGGAATTTTGGGATTCATATTGAGGAGCGATTTATAGTTAATATTTAAATATTTAATAGTAGTGCGAGTCTTTTGTTAACTGAATAAAATCTAGGGAATCCAAGAAATCTGTGACTTTGACAATGTAATCTTGTTTGTTAAAAATAACTAGCACGTTGCTTTTATGGACTTTTGTACACATTATGTTAGAGCTAAGATTGTTAAACTTTTGTTTGAGAATTGAAGCAGTTTTAATGATTTTTTTTATTAGGGTTGAAGGAATTATTCTGATTAACATTATTAGTTTTTAAGTTCTTGAGATTATCAAAAATTGGGAATCTAAGATATGCAGGATTATCAATTTTAATAAAATGTAAAATTTCTTCTGTTTTGAGTGCTAAATCATTAATATTTTTACGCCCACCATTATACTACAAATGTTCCTTAGCGTATGTCAGTAGATTATTCAAAGTAAAGTATTCATTCCTTAAATTGTATTCCCAAATTTGTAGCTGCAGATATTCACAAAATCAATAATTTTGTTGTTTATTGTCTTTAAGACATCTGCCAGATGATTTTTACAACATTCTTTCACTGATAATTTTGAAATAGCCCACACTATACGTTCAGAGATCTGCAAGTACAGACCTAAATATTAATTCTGGGGGTTTGTATGAATATGGAAATAATTTCTTCAAAAATTAAGGTCATTTGCTGTACTACTCCGGTAGGTTGCGTCTAATTGTCTAAATTAGAAGATTGCTTGATCCAATTTACAAGTTCTACAACTGTAAAAGAACAGTTGCAGGATTTTTGTAACAGTAATTCATTAATAGGGCTAGATTAGAGTTTCTAGAAGCCATTTAATTAGATATTATTTAAGATTGAAAAATATTTCTCCTAAAAAGCGCCTTGCATAGAAAACGTAAAAATTATGCAAACATACTACTTTTCGGTAAATAATAGAAAATCTAAAGAAGTAATTAACATTTTATATTATTTTTTACATTTATAAATCTTTAAAGTCTCCGCATAAAAGAATTTGAATTTTAATATTAAGTCTTGGTATGTGAAATTTTGAAAAATATTTAAAAAATTGAAAATTTTTTGCTAAAGTTAAAAAAATAGGTGCTTTCTGGCCTTGAGATTTTTCAGTTAGCTAAAAATAACACACTCTAAAAATATCATTGAAATCTTACTTAATTTCCGAAAAATAGCACTTTTTGGATTTTGACAATTTCGAAAATCTCCATTTTCTAAATAAGTAAAAAACACTCGGTATACACTGTGGTTTTTCTATCGCGTTACAGCACATATTACGTGCATCGTTTTTTATGAGTGTTTAAAATTTTTATAACATTTGAAATAAACTAATTTCATAGTTGCCGCAGCAACACCTAAAATACAAGTTCGTGTTTGTTTAACTTAACTTTAAAAACTAGGGTTTCTTATGGAAACGTGATTACCAGTAAATTAATCCGTTAGTCGTATCCCACTCGATTTTTTTAATAATAAAAAACGAAGTTTCGGAATCAAAACCATATACAACTAATTAAATTAAGCTGTCCTTTCCGTATCAAATATATAACACATATTATTAATTTCTGTCTAGAACAAAGTGTTTTTCCGACATGCTGGAAAACAGCGTGTGTTGTACCCTTGCCGAAAGTAAAGAATCCGGTTAGTTTTATAGACGTAAGGCCTATAAGTATATTACCTGCTCTTTCCAAAATCCTGGAAAAAATTGTTAATCTACAACTTAGTAATTTCTTAAATGATCATGCGCTGCTTCCACAAACACAGTCAGGATTTCGTAAGGGTTTCAGTTGTAGTACCGCATTATCACATATAACTGATGACATACTAACTGCTATAGATAATAATAAACTAACAGTTCTTGTGTTGTTGGACTTCTCTAAGGCGTTTGATATGTTAAACCATAAAATGTTGTTAGCCATTTTACATTTTCTTGGACTTGGAGAGGGTGCGATTACTTTTTTCAGTAATTATTTGTCGGGAAGATCTCAGTTAGTCAAATTAGATAACCAAATTTCTTATGTACGTAGTGTGACCACTGGTGTACCTCAGGGATCGATACTTGGTCCGCTACTTTATATACTGTATACGTCAAATCTCTACTATAATATATATTCATGTAAATATCATTTTTACGCAGACGATACACAGATCTTCTACTCTTTCGAATCAAAGGAAATTGCGAATGCCAATAATCTAGTCAATGCTGATTTACAAAGTTTAATCGACACCGCTGAAAAGCATTGCCTTACAATAAACCCTTCCAAATCTCAGGTTATGCTATTTGGAAGACGTAAAGCTCGCGCAGCTGCTATAGACCAATTAAATATAGTAATCAAAAATACTAAGCTCCCTCTTGTTTCTGTGGCACGTAATCTAGGACTACATTTAGATTCCGAATTAAGATTCAGAAAGCATGTAGGGCTGTGTATCCAGAAAGCGTTTTCAAATTTGAAATATATATATATACAAACAGGCACACGCTTAATAGAAAAACGAAAATTATTTTGCTGGAGTCTCCAGTCCTTTCTCATTTTAATTTTTGCGACACCGTTTACGGGCCTTGCTTAGATGGCACTGACTCTGCTAGAATACAACGTATTCAAAACTGCTGTCTGAGACTTATTTTTTGTTTGAAAAGAAGGGATCATGTTTCGCATAAACTTCGAGAAATAAATTGGTTAAACATGTCAGATAGATGGAAATTACATTTATATACGTTATTTTATAAAGTTATTAATTTCAAAACACCACCGTACCTTTATCAGAAAATCAGTTTTCGTAGTGATATCCATAATATCAATGTAAGGAGTAAGGGTCTGCTCACACCGCCGTATCACAGAACAGCTAGTTATACACGATCATTCTCATATAACGTAGCTAAATTCTATAACTCCTTACCGCTACATTTCAAATGCCTCTCTCCTTATAAATTTAAGGAAAAGATTAATAATTTACTTAAAAATAAAAATTAGTTCTCGTACAATTTCTTAATTAAATATTTAATGGTTTGATGGCCATGCATCTGGGTGACTGTAGCATGCAAATAAATCTGTATAGTAGTTTAGTTTTAGAAATAGTTTTATTTTTGTAATATACGGTTTAGTGTAAGAGCAGCAAGACGTTGATCTTGCTGAACTCCGCCGTTTGTTGCTTCAACAACAATAAAGACAATTATTATTATTATATTATTATTATAATTTTGAATACTATACTCTGGTATAAGTAGCGCAAGATGAATCCCAAGATTTATTAAATCATGTTTTAAACTACGTAATAAATATAAAACTACAAATTTATGTTATGTATTTCTTCACATACTTGGTTTTCTACGCTTATCTCTTTTGCACAACCAATTATTATTCATTTCACCATAACAATTTTTTATTCAAAGTATTGGTTGTATAATTAATGATAATATTCGCTATTCCTTCTTCGCTATAATAACGGCAACCACAAAATTGAACTAAATAGCCCTCGTCTATAAAAAATTTCAGAAACTATTGCGATGCAAACTTCTGTTTGTTAGGAACATTTAAAAATTGTTCGTCAAAATGATCAAATAATTCATTGAATATGACACTATTAAGCAAATCCAAATTGACTATCGCATTATGTGAATACAACAATCCCCCACGTTGAGTAGGTAATTAATATGCAGATTTTGTAGAAACAATTATATTTGGTCTTTCTTGTGTAATTTGTGATCCCGGATTTTTGAAAGTGTGGTGTATTAGTTTGAGGACATTACGAACAAACTGTAAAACCAGCATCAAGGTAAATCTCACCTCACTTTTATTTTTCTTGTGGAAAATTTCAATATTAAACACTTTAGTGCTTGGAAAATGGGCTCAAGAAGACTCTTATTACATGAGGAGCTCTTGCAGTTGATAGAGAATGGCTATCGAATATTGAATATTGTCACGTTTTACGTTTTTGGCTATTAAAAATTATACGCCGCTTTTTGTTTTAAGCATTTATTTACAACGATTTATCTTAATCTATTTACACAACACAAGAAATATTAAGGCGGAACACAAATTATTTATAAACTAACAGAACTATTTCTACCAACAGATATACTTTATTTATTTACACGCGATTTCAACATTAATGATTTATATGGCTATATTTATTTGTTATACACGCGTTATTTATCTCGCTAGATTTATGTACGCACGGGTTTATTTATATGGCAGCTTCTTTCAAGCTGGAGTCGGCAATCGGACTTTCAGTTCGACCTCGACTCCCTCTTATTTCATTTGCCCGTATTTATATCTCAACGAATGAGTCATTCCGGAACCTTCGTGAACTTGCTCGATCCTTCCGGCAACGCTGACGTGTTTGCGCGCCAAGGTCGTTTCTCGAAGGGTGTGACTCATCCGTCCGCACGTGAACCGGCTCGAGGTCGTGGCACTGCCCCCGCCTTAGGTCGTTCACGAAAGAGCGGGACGCTGAGTCATATGTTTGCAATGGCCTGATCCCAAGGTCGTTACAATATCTTTGTGATGAGGATGAGGATGAGGATGATGATTGCAGAGTTTTAACCAAGGATACAAACTGGTTTTTGAAATATGACTCACCTTCATTACTAAATGTAATAAAACTACAATAAAATATAAAGTATGATCAAAAATTATTTCCACTTAGTATAGCTATGGAATACTTCCTAATTTATGAATGCAAGTACGTTTACACTTATATGCCAAACTTGACATTTGATTTTTAAATTAGTTATAGTTGCACTCATAAATTAGGAAATATTCCATAGCCATACTAGATGAAAATAGTTTTTGATCATACTATATTATTTTTTCTCTAGCAAATGTTAAAGTGTGCTTTAATCGATTCAAAACAAGAGGTCAAGTGTTACTTCAACAGCAAGGGTAAATAAAGTAGCACTTTAACATCAAGGGTAGATAAAGTAATTTAACTTTCTAACTTTTATTTAAATTAAATATTACAGCTTCGTGTTATCCGAGCAACCCAAACTAACTACTGAGATTTTAAAATGTGATTTACTTTCCTTATTTTCTTTTGAAATTGTTCAAGCTCGGGCTATAGAAAATTTTTTTGTATTATATACGACGATAAAGGTATTACTATGGACTCTTGAATCATTAAAGTCTCGACTTTGTCTCGACGTTAAATGATTTACTCGTGGATAAAATTTAACTTTATCGTCTTGTATAATAAATGATGATACAGTGCTTTCGTAAAGTAGTGGATAAATTTGTTAAAAATTCAAGAAATAACTTTTGGAAAAACGCTTGCACCCGTCGATTTTAATTTTTATTTGGGCATTTTTTGAAGTAAAATGCATACATACAGGGTGTCCCTTGTATGAGGTATGGCGTTATCGATGTTTTTTTTAATGGAACTCCTTTTTTTTAATTACGGAATCTGAAAGAACGCATCTTTTTTCTTACGCTAAGGTAATTTTTGTGTATAGGCCACATTACCAAAAATTAAGAAAAAAAATAAATTAAGAAAGTACTAAATTTGATTTTAAGAAGTATGATTTTACTCTTTTATCAATGACAGTAATCAATAAAAAATATATCGGTCGTCTTAGTTACTGTCAGACAGACAACGGTGCACAATTTGTACATTTAATTTAGTTGTTTTTGAAATGACTATTGCAACTAAATTTAGTATTTTGCAATTTTATTTTTTTTTCTTAATATTTGATCATCTGATCTATGTTCAAAAATCAGTTTAACGTAAGTAAAAAGATGCGTTCTTTCAAATCCCGTAATAAAAAAAAGGGGTTGCCATTTAAAAAAAACATTGATAACGCCATACCTTATACGCGGGACACCCTGTATGTATGCATTTTATTTAAAAAAAAAAGCTCAAATAAAAATAAGAATCGACGGGTCCGAGCGTTTTTTCCAAAAGTTATTCCTTGAATTTTTAACGAATTTATCCACTACTTTACGAAAGCACTGTATAATTCATTACATAGTAAGCCAATAGAAAATTTCTATTTATTATAGTTACAATGTATAGATGAGCGATTATACGCTTGACAACGTGGTATAACCGTTTTGGTTTTTTGCTGGGTCCAACAATTAAAAATATTCAATCTAGAACAATGATTTTGAACATCGTTGTTATAGTAACATTGTTGGGATTTTAATACGTTTGCTATTACTACAAAATAATACGATTTTTTCTTGTTTAATTAATTTTCCATTCATTATATAATCATAACGAATATCACTCAATCTATTACTTCCCGACTAACTCGACGTATTCCTTAAAAAATCACTCCAGTTGCGCTGTCGTGATTTTTCGCAGAATACGTCTCGTTGGTCGGGAAGTAAACTAATCGATTATTTTTTATGCTCTTGTGATATTATAACTGACTATTATATCGTTTAAAGGTATTTCTTAGAAAAATATACAGAAGAAACACATTAATCCGCTCAACTTTCCAGTTAGGTACCTATCCTTATTAGACTCCTAAGTTACACACAAAACTATATTATTCTTAGTTTTAGTAGTTACTTATGCAACTTTATTACCTATCTATATCAAACAGAAATTTATTTTAGGTAAATGCCAGGCTTTAAAAAACTGCAAGCTTTGATTTACATGAGATGGATTATGCACAATCGGATCACAGTTCTGTTGATTGAGGTGCTTAACCACTTCTTTACTATTTATATTTTTGCAATATTTATAAGGAAGTACACATTTTAACTTTCGTGGAGTAAGACGCTCGGGTCACCACTCTGATAGCCAGAAAGTTCAAGTGTTCATATCGCGTGTGATAAAGCACGGCCTCCGGGTCAATGCATTTATTTATCAACAAATTCGTTGTACAAGGTATTTAACAATTATTATTTTTATAATACCCTAATTGCAAGCAAATCAGCTTATTAGTGCCAGCCAATGGCTGGTACTAATCAACATTATTTTGTGCCATACGCACAACCATCATTTGCACAATATCAGCTCCAATACCCCGCTCTGCCGGATAATACGATGCAAATGCAGCCGGGTTTCCAACACACACCAGCCAACTACATGCCGCCCGTAATTAATCAACACATGGGTCAAAACGCAGCAACATCGTGTATCTTACCTGCTACACACTCGCAGCAACCTAGTTCTCAGGCAGCTACATCAAACCAATCTCCTGGAGAATGGACTGTAGTCACTTCAAAAAAGAAGCGCGCTCTCCAAGAAGAAAATAGTCGCCTTGTCATACAAAAAACCAGTATAGAACAAACTCCCCATCTGAGCCAAACAAATCGCTTTCAAGCCCTGCCGGACCTTGAAGATAAAACAATGGAAACAGACAAACCCCCTGAAACTAAAGCATCAAAACCGCCTCCTATCTTTATTACAGATGTACTAAATATTAGCCCGCTAACTGCAGAACTAAACACCACCGTCAAAGACAGTTACACCTTAAAAATCATTGCTAGAAATCAGGTCAAAATCATGGTGGAAAGCGTAGATAAATACAGAACGCTAATAGCTAGACTAACAGAATTAAAGGTGCAGTTTCATACCTACCAACTAAAAGAAGAGCGCAACTTCAGAGTGGTGATAAAGAATCTTCATTACTCGGTCGATGTAGAGCAACTAAAAGCCGAAATAGAAAGCCATGGTCATAAGGTCATGAATATATATAACGCCAAGCATAGAATCACCAAACAGCCACTCTCCATGTTCTTCATTGACTTGGCTCCATGCGAAACTAACAAAACAATTTACGAAATTAATCATCTCCAATACACAAAAGTAACAATAGAGCCACCCCACCAGAAAAAAGAAATACCCCAGTGTGCAACCTGCCAAAGATATGGACACACTAAGAGATACTGCACACATCAACCTCGATGCGTGAAATGTAATGCAAATCACTCAACCAAAACTTGCACCAAAACAAAAGAAACACAACCCAAGTGTGTTCTATGCTCGGGCTCACACCCAGCCAATTACAAAGGATGCCAAATCTACAAAGAGCTCCAGAAAAAGAAATTTCCACCACTACGCCCAAAAGTACTTTCACCACCGGTAGCCCCAACCCTGATACAACCGTGCACCTCCAACGTACAACCACTAATGTCACATATTGTAGCAAATGGTATTCCATCTATCCCCCATCCAAATACAGCACAAACGTTAAACTTCGACAGGTTAGAAAAAATTATGCTTGACTTAGCCGACAATTTGAAAATTATGCTAAACCTACTTACAACCATTGTTTCCAAACTTCATTAATGGACCGCACACTCAAAATTGCAGAGTGGAACGCCAACGGCCTGTCCAATCACATCGATGAGCTGCGTACCTTTATTACTAATCACAACCTGGATATAATATTAATATCTGAAACTCACTTCACCAATAGGTCCTACATAAATATACCCAATTACATCATATACGACACCCAACATCCAGACGGAACGGCCCACGGAGGTACAGCAGTTATTGTTAAAAAATCTATAAAGCACTATCAATCCGATAAATATGCCCAAGAGCACATCCAAGCCACAAGTGTCGTAGTAGAAGACTGGACTGGGCCACTTACAGTTACAGCGGTTTATAGCCCACCGAGACACAATATCAAAGAAGAACACTACTCCCGGTTTTTTAACACTCTGGGTGCAAGATTCATTGCCGCCGGGCAGGGCCGAGCCAAGGGTATCTGCCGCCCGGGTGCAAGATATAGTTTGCCGCCCCTATAGCGTATAGCTCCTTAGACGTAAATAGTGTTAATTTTAAAATTCTGCGTTGCCTTGATAACTGTAACTTGTTTTAAAAAATAAAAAAATATAAAGGTTATTATAAACTTTATTATTTGTATAAATTAAAAAATTAAATATTTAAAACAACTAACATAATGCTTTAATAGTTATAAAACAAAGTATTGCTTAAATTATTTATTATTAGTAACTTAGAAGTTATAAACATGAACTAAAAACTACATAAATTCTAAATTTAAATATCAAAAGCGACTTTTCTTGCTTTTTTAATTGCAAATTCTCGTATTAAATCCGTCATATCTAACGCCTGGCAGATCTCTTCCTCGATGCTTATTACAGCCAAATTTCTAAGTCTGTTCTGGCTCATAGTAGATCTCAAATAGTTTTTAATTATTTTTAATTTTGAAAACGATCTCTCACCATGAGCCACAGTGACAGGCATCGTTAAAAAAAATCGTAGGGCTACAGATAAATTCGGGAAAGTGCTAATTAAATCATTAGCCACAAGGTATTCTAAAGTTTCCTTGGCCGAAGTCGTATTGCTTTTATTATAAATGGACAATATTTCAATTTCATTGCACAAATCAATTGCATTAACATCCATTTGTTTTGTAGATGAATCGGTTAATTTAATTTGTAAATCCATACAACATTTCATTAATTCTTCTTTATCTATAGATAAAGAGCCTAAATTATTTAAAAAGCCAAAATAGGAGTTGCACTCGTTTAACTGTTCAAATCTGTCATTTAATTTTGATATTACTATATCAAGAATATAAAAATAAAAATTGACTTTGAAATTCAACTCTGGTGATTCGATTGATTCATCTCTATGTTCATAATCAAAAAAAAACTTTGCTTTTCTCGGTCTAACCAAGCCTACAGCTGGAAAAACACTTTCGCAGTTTATATCTTCAGCAATTTTTTTTGCCTCATTAAGCATAGCTGTAAAACTACCTTCAGATCGTATTTCAATGAAAAAAATTTGAATTTCTGTCAACATTTTTACAGTTTCTGGTAAAATAATATTAGATTTTTGCATGATTTTGCTTACAGTGTTTATTTTTGATAAAATATTGTACCAAATTACTAGAGAACACACAAATTTATATGATTTTATTTTATTAATTAGTGACTTTGCAAGGTTTTTTGTGTCATTGTCTCTTGATGTATCATTATAAAGGGAAAAGAGAGCATCATAAATTTTTTCTAAATTAAATCTAAGGGTTTTAATGGCATCGATTCTACTCTCCCACCGTGTATCAGATAAAGGTTTTACAGTTATGGTAGGAAGTTCTTTCATGAGAATATGCCAACGGTAGGTGGAGGCTGAAAAAAAAACATATATTTCTTGAATAATAGCAAAGAAATTTGTTACTTCAAGCGAACTTTTCGCAGCATCATTGCCAACTAAATTAAGACTATGAGCTGCACAAGGGACAAAAAAGGCTCTAGGATTTATATCAAGGATTCTTTTTTGCAGCCCATTATGTTTGCCTTTCATGTTGGCACCGTTGTGCTGCCCTCGCATATCCTTAATATCAATATTTAATTCTTTTAAATAATTCAATAAAAAGGCCGTTAGTCCTTCACCAGTTGTATCTGTAACTGGGCAGAACCCTAAAAAATGCTCTCTAATTTCTATACCCTTTGAAATATCATTAATGAAAACGAACCTGACAACTACAGTTATTTGTTCTTCGTGACTCACATCAGGTGTACAATCTAATATAATTGAATAATATTTACACAATTTTAAAGTTTCGATTATATTTTGCTTGACTTTTTCACCTATTAGACAAATTAATTCATTTTGGGTTTTATCACCTAAATAATGTGGCATATTATTGGTATCTTTTTGAATTCTGCCAATATGTTCCGCCATTATATTATCGAATTTTGCAATTGATTCAATTAGCTTCAAAAAATTACCATTGCCTTTTTCGAAAAGTTTTTGATTACTTCCTCTAAAAGCTGCATTTTGTCCAGCTAAATACTGTATGACACAAATGATTCTTTCAATAATTGACGTCCATCGTTTTTTTTCCAACTTAATTAAATTTTGGTTGACTGAGTCAACAGTTGTCCCTTTTTCAATCGATTTTTTTAGCTCGACCCATTTCTTAACACTCTCAAAATGCCCCTTACTTTTTTCGTGCCTGTCTAAATTTTGAGATAAGTGTCGCCAGTCAGTATAACCTTTATCATCGTTAAAAACATTATCAGTAACTTTAAATAATTTGCAACAAAAACAAAATACAGAATTATTTGACTTAGAATAAACTAACCATGTTCTAGGAACTTTTTCATTATTGCTTAATTTTTTGTCATAATAAGTAGTTGAAAAAGATCTGTTTGAATCGTCTAATGGAAATGCAATATTTTTCAATTGTAATGGCCCCAATTCAAGAATAGACATTTTAATGTTATCTGTTAAAACTTGCGGCCAAAGAGCAGGATCTTTCAATATTTCCATCCCAGCGTCCTCAGCAGCAACCTCGGTTGGTGGTGGTGAATCCGGTGTGTCCTGTGCATCCGCCTCGGATTTATTATTTTCTTGCCCTATTTCTGGATTTTCCATATGCGTGTCCTTGTTCGAATCAAGCTGTTCCTCCACTTGCAGGCTTGTTGATGGTTGTTCGGCTGCAGCCGCCGTGGAAACAAAAATTTTTTTTAAGGAGCCAGCCAGTCCTTTTTTAATTTCGTCTTTTTCGGACTTTCTTTTTCGATACTGAAAGCCGGAAAGTCTCTTTCTGCCATCGGCCATCTGAATTAAGCACAAATAAATTCTAAGGATAGCGAAACAGAAAAATAAGCAGAAAAGTTCAAATGTTTAAAATAATGAAAAATACTTACGTTTTAAAACTTTCAACTTTAAAAAGCACTATATTATTTAGCTCTTGCTTGAAACGTTTAGCCTTTTTATTTCTGCTTAGTTCAGTACAATCTTACTAGCATTCAATCGCAAACTAAACTAACCCCCAATTGCCCTTTTTAAGTTTGTTATCGTATATGCCGGCGGCATGCATGAGCATGAAGCATGTTGCAACAAAGCACAAATACACAATTTACTCATTATTTTTGTGTCTAAAGAGGGCCGCTTAGTCTAGCTGATTTCGCTGATCTATATAGTTTCGTGTTTCATGACGCTGCACCATAGCGACAGAGCGATAACTCGTGTGTCGGTATAATCACCGTGTACAATAGCAAACGGCACCGACGCGACGTGTTTATAATAAAAATTAATTATAAGTAATAAATTATTATTGTATGCTTGCCGCCTTAAAAATGCAACCGTTTCTCTGTATCAAGTTACCTTTATACGAAAAAAAGCCAGACATAAGACTATAACTTGATAAAAAATGTTGCATTTTCTAATGCCGCAAGGCACAAGCATACCTATCTTAAATTTCTTTCATTTTTCATTTTGCCGCCCCAAATAGTTTGCCGCCCGGGTGCTGTGCACGCTTTGCACCCCAGGCACGGCTCGGCTCTGCCGCCGGGGATTATAATGCCAAGCACCAAGAATGGGGTGCTAGAATAACTACCACCAAGGGAAGAGAGCTATTGAAATCACTTAGCAACAACAACCTGAACTACCTCACTACCAGACTACCTGCTTACTGGCCCACCGATCGGAGAAAGATTCCAGACCTCCTCGACTTTGGTATTGTAAAAAATATAGCTCAAAACTACCTGAAAATTGAACAATGCCTTGATCTGTCCTCCGACCACTCCCCTATTTTAATCACACTATATTCATCCGTATTTACTATAAAGGAACCCCCTAAACTCAGCAACAAAAAAACCTACTGGAATACCTTTAGGGACTTAGTTAGTGAAAGAATAAACCTAGACGTTCCGCTACAAACAGCAGACGATATTGAAGAAGCCGTAGAACACTTAACCCATACAATTCAAAGTGCAGCTTGGGACTCAACTCCTCACCTAAATACGATCGACAAACAGGGTCCCCTCCCTATGACGGTAAAAAAAGCAATAGCAGAAAAAAGAGGACTTCGTAGAATATGGCAGAACACTAGATACCTAAACGACAAGAACAGACTCAACAGAGCAATACGAAACTTGAAAACAATGCTTCACGATTTGAAAAATCAAGGGATACAGAAATACCTGCAAAACCTCTCTGCCACCGAAACAACAGACTATTCACTGTGGAAAGCCACACGAAAGCTAAAGCAGCCACAGCAGTCACTATCTCCAATCCGTAAGGCTGACGGCGCCTGGGCCAGAAGTGAAAAAGAGAAAGCTGACACATTTGCACAGCACCTCAAGAACACATTTCAACCCTTCCCGGCTGAGCTAAGTGCGGAAGAAGACGAAGAAATAAAACAATACCTGGAGACTCCAGATCAGCTCAGTTTACCAATAAAAAAGGTCACATTAGCCGAGATCAAACGTACAATTACCTACGAAATAAACCCAAAGAAAGCCCCAGGGTATGACCGCATCACCGGAAAAATTCTGAAGGAATTACCGAAGCAAGGACTTAAATTCATACTGTTTATATTCAACGCTATTCTACGTCTAAATTATTATCCTGCACAATGGAAAGTGGCCCAAGTTATACTTATTTCAAAACCAGGCAAGCCACCAGAAGAAGCCTCTTCGTATAGACCCATTAGTCTATTGCCAATAATTTCCAAACTATTCGAAAAGCTCATGCTAAAAAGAATAAAACCTCTACTTGAAGAGCAAGAATTGCTGCCGGATTATCAGTTTGGTTTCAGGGAAGAACATGCCACCACAGAGCAGATCCACAGGATAGTAAACGAAATCAATCAGACATTTGAAAACAAGAAGTACTGTTCTGCTGTATTTTTGGACGTGGCACAGGCCTTTGACAAGGTCTGGCACACGGGACTGCTTTTCAAAATCAAAAGAACCCTGCCGCATAACTATTATCATCTCATAAAATCGTATCTGACCAACAGGCATTTTCAGGTAAAATTCCAGCAGGAGCTCACGAAATTACACCTTATAAACTCGGGAGTACCGCAAGGAAGTGTCTTGGGACCCACCCTGTACTTACTGTACACGGCAGATTTGCCCACTTCAGAAAATACGCTAACAGCCACATTTGCAGACGACACTGCCATACTAACATCTCACGAAGACCCAGTAACTGCTTCACGAAACTTACAAATCTCCCTGAACCGAGTTCAAAACTGGATGCGAACTTGGCGCATCAAAGCTAATGAATCTAAGTCAACCCATGTTACTTTTACACTCCGACGGGAAAGATGCCCACCAGTGACACTAAATAATGCTCCTATCCCTCAAGCAGATGATGTAAAATACTTAGGCATGCATCTTGATCGAAGATTAACTTGGAGAAAGCATATTTTTACCAAGCGTAAACAACTCGGCCTGAAGGTCACCAAACTCTACTGGCTACTTGGACGCAAATCCCAATTAACGCTATCTAACAAAGTCCTACTATATAAAACCGTAATAAAACCTATCTGGACATACGGACTGCAACTCTGGGGTACCACCAGCAACTCTAATCTAGAGATCCTACAAAGGTTCCAATCGAAAACTCTACGAATCCTAGCGGACGCCCCATGGTACGTGAGAAACGAAGTAATCCATCGTGATCTTCGAGTGAACACTATTAAAGGTGAAGTTTCGTGCGCGAGTGCAAAATACCTCACTCGTCTTGAAACCCATATCAACCCTCTCGCAGTGAACCTCTTGAACAATGGTAACGTTACTCACAGACTAAATAGGTATCATCCTTTAGATTTAGTAGATCGTTTTTAAATTTTGAAACATTTGTGTATATAAGTGTACATTTCACTTTCTGTCTGCATTAAGGAACCTTTCATTGGAAAAGTATCCTCCATGCCAATTTATAATCACACCATTTACCTATTGCTCGATTGAGCAGATTGTAAATTTAATAAATAAACAAAACAAAAAAAAATATTTATAAGAACTCTATTAACATAAGTTATTACAAATACTTATTTTGAGTTATACTCGTGACTTTTTACCTTTCAGTGGTTTTATCGATCTCCGAGCAATGCATGAAAAATCAGAATGGAAGTATTTTATTTTCTACAGCACTTACGCTTGGCTTTCGCCTTTGGTCATAGTGGGGTTCGTGTGGAGCCTCAGAAAAAATGTAAAGCCGAACAGCTGGTACGACCCTGGTTTGAGGGACGAGCAGTGCACGTTGAATGGTAAAAGTTGTTACGTCATACATGTTTTAAGCTGTTCTATTACTGTTGTCCTATTTCAGATGGAATTCCAACTTTAGTCTATTATTATGGACCACTGGCAATCCTTCTAGTTGCAAACACAGTTCTGTTTATATTGACAGCCTGGAAAATAAAAAAAATTCAAAGAGACACCCTTATTCTCGAAGAAAGAAATAACAGCGTCTCACATAAGAACCACAAGGAGAGGTAAGTTGTTCACAGTTTTAGCTGGTTTAGATTTCCTAATGGGAAATATTTATTGAAAGCGTCCACGACGGCTTAATTCTTACCTATTTTATTGTAGGTATGATTTCAGAGGTAAAATCTCTTGGTAGGTACCTACCCTCTATTAAGTGTCGTTCTAAACTTTTGCTTTTTAGAGCTTCAAATATTGAAATCCATTGAACTCTAGGAAACACTTGTTTTAGATACAAAAAACATAGATGTAATTCTTGGTTTTATTCAATAGCTTTTTCGGTTGCCTGACATACTAGTGGCAAAATAGCATCTTGCCTTTCTCTATTTGCTCAAAAACCTGTGGTCCCCCTTCCAGGTGTTTGCTATAGTTGTTGTTCAGGGACACTGAACAGTGAAATTCTCTTGTAAGTTTGCTAATGTGTTCAGTCCCCATTTTATTGACAGATCTGATAAGTAGCTAAGCCGTTTTTCCTTCGTCTCTTGCTTTGTTGTTGCGTTTTAGTATTTTCTCTGCTTTCCAATTTCTTAATAAAAATCATGTTACACCAATTTCAGACTTGTTAAGAGTTTGGTTTTCTCTCCGTTTTTAGAGGCATGTTATTTTTTTATTCTCAATAATTTGTAACGAGGCTTGTATCCAAGGTCTAACACAATCTTTCTGTTCCATTTGCAGATTCTATGTATACCTGAGGCTGTACTTGGCCATGGGGATAAACTGGTCCATGGAAATCGTGTCCTACTACGTGAGCTGGAAATTTGCGAGTGTACCGATGTCCGTATGGTACCTGACCGATTTCTGCAATGCAGCCTTTGGGGTGGCCATCTTCGTTATATTCGTTTTTAAGAAGCACATTTGGAAACTTCTGAGAAAAAGGTACATCAGTTTGTAGTGAAATAAATATTAAAGACCATCGATAGAACCATTAATAAATATGCATAAGAATTTTTCTAAAAACTGTAATTTACAGATATCGCTCAGTGACAAAAAAGAAATTAAATTTGGAAAAATCTGTCACTTCGCTTTGTTCCACTGAAAGTTCTTCTTCACGGAGGTATTAGATAATAAATCTTCAAATACTAAATATTTATTGTTGTTAGATATTTATAATGTTTTCTAATAAAGTATTTTTATTTAAATTTAATTTGCTCTTCTCACGTGCCAGTTGTGAATACAGAATAAATATTTGAATTCTCAGGTTCTAATGCATGTGAAAAGGTAAAGAGTACCATCAGAATGCTCATGTACCAACAAGAAATTTCTCTACGTTTACCTAGAACCTACTAGTTTTAGGAAAAGCAGAAATTAATTTGAATAATAAAATATTACTTGCAAACTGAATGCCTACGTAAAAAAATAAAAGTTACTTTTGCAGCGTTCTTGATAAAAAAACATTTCAGAGAAAAATCAACCAATGCAAAAACAATTTGGGGTTTTTCAAATTCCATTTGGTCAACTATACTATTGAGTAATGCAAGTTGTTCAATTGCTTTTTGATTAAATATCTTGTATGATATGCATGTTGTGGGATGATATAAGATTTTTTGAATCGTTGTTTATTATACGAGGTGTTTCAAAGTTGTGCAAAACAAATATAAGGGCGTTATACTGCAGCAAAAAATAAGAAAAAAATCCTAATGAACACGTCCTAAAATCATTCATTTCAAAGATATCCTTGATAAAAAAATTAAAGATAGTAATTCATATTTAAAACGTTTATGATTTAGTAAGCTTGTGGTTTGTCCCCACAAGTTTTCTTTGTTTACATACAAGGTTTGTCTTCGATTAATTTACAAAGAAAAACAAATTTAGTAAAATTTATAGCAATTGTTCGAAGTATATTCCTTCTTCTGTGGCACCCATAACAATTCTGACAGTTGTAAGTAAAACAAACAGATATTGACAACCAAACATCAATCTTCTAAATCCAAATGTTTTAAAAACGGATTGCTATCCTTAATTCATTGTTTTTATTAGGTATTTATTAGCTCAGGAACTGTAATGATGATCTTACCCGGTTCATCACTTTCAAATTAAAGTTGGTTCAATAAGATATAACCGATTGTGGAAAACAATAACCTTCCTTTTTATTTACATTAGAACACAAATTGCAAACATAAATTACAAACACATCAATATGTTTTCAAATATAATTACTAATAGCGATTTAGGTATAACGAACGCCGAAACCTAACTAGGTGATTAGAGGCTAAGGTATCTGGCCCGCGGCCTTGTCTTGGTCAGAGTGGCGCAAGACGGATGGACACGCAATAATGGAATTCCAGTGTGTCTAGGTTTATATAGGTCGCTTGTGCAAGGCAAAAGAATTTCCCATTCTTTTGATACAATAGGATTATCCAGCCCGGGCACGAACTATAACTTTCGCCTAGCAAAGGAATTCCATTTTCTCGATTCGGGTTTACGATTTCTTACTCGCCGGGCAAGGGTTTGCTCTCACTTTCCTCTGGTCCATGGTTATTCGAGTCGGACGTCTGTTCGTTTATTAGTCCCTGCAATTGCATCTATTCCATGACTCAAAAGAGGTAGATGGAGGTAATGCTGTGATGATCCGGAATGCCTGCAGTTTACAGACTGTAGCGCGACGTTTGGAAGGTTCGTTACATTCCTTGCGTGAGGACATTACTTAAATCTGGCGTTAAAGAGATTTTTTTACCTGCAAGCACACGATTAATTTTGATACGTTCACTACAACCGTCGCACCCCGAATATTCACTTTTATTATTGATACCGGTGGCATGTTCACGATCAAAATTGCAAAGAGTAATGCCTGGTGTTTTCAGGCAGTTTAGCAGTTTAACACAGCTCCGCTACAGGTGCAATATTGCCTTTGCAGTCACTTCATTTAGATGCTGATATGTCACATTACTTCGAGTGCACTGTCACCAATGCTTTTTTACACTCCTGTAAATAAACGGCCTACTTTAGGTGTCATTTTGACGGACTGATTTGGGTGAAGCTGCAGGTTACATGTGATTAGGCATGACTTTATGCTATGATTTGCACACCACAATTACGAGTTTAATAGTATATTATGATACTAGGGTATAAGTAAGCATTTAAAGCACGTTCGACGAGTTTAAGAGCACGGCGCGAAGCGGAGTGCTTTTAACGTCGCTAGTGCTTTAATAGCACTTATACACGTGTATCATACACTAGGTACCTTTTTACGATCGTAACAGAAGTTCGATGACACTTTTTCCATCACATTGTGTTAGATATTCTAGGTGATGTTGACATTCACATTTACGGCAAAGCGTGTTTTAATATAGTATTAAAACACGCCAGCAATGGCAACTTGCGAAAAAGGCGTAATTCAGGCGCTAATATTACGATGACTAAAAAAAAATTAGTTAAAATGTATAAAATCCAAACATGGCTAGCCAAGATCAGCACCAGATGTGAATGTGCAGGCCGACCAAGCAGTTTAGCTGGGGCATGCGCATTTTACAATAGCTCTGTAGAGCAGTCCGAAAAATGGTTTGCAGGTTAGCGCAGATCATAAAAATTGTATTTTAATTATTGTTTGGAATTCAAAGAAAATTTGTTGTTTGTCATAGCTAACAAGAGGGGATAGCAAAAAATACTATTTGACAAACGCCGGCGCCGTAGCTTAATAGTATATTAAATAACGAGTTTCATAAGGCAGCTTTTATTGCACGAGTACTAGTTTAGAAGGACGAGTGCGAAAAATTACTTAGAAAACGAGTTTTTTACACTCTTTTTTCTATTGTGTGTCTTTTATGACATGTTTTTATGCTTCTTCTTTATTCTATGATAGACCTACGGCCTACTCCTTCTTCGGTTTGTCCTGATCTTGTGTCTACGTTGTCACTCCATCTTTACTTTTGGTTGTCCTATGCTGCGCCTTCCATGAGGGGTATATCTCTAACGATTGGACGTATGCGTTTGTTCGATTGCTTCTTTCGTTGCAGTAACCAATAGTTTATATTATCTATGTTACATGATCGTCTGATGTTTTCACTACGTTCAATATGTAATAGTTTTTTCCTGAGATCCGATCCGGAGTATTTTCATTTCTGTAGTCTCCAGAAGTTGTTTTGTTTTTGACGTGTCTGGTCTTATCTCCGATGTGCACGTCATAACTGGCTGAATGTCGCTTTATATTGTAATAGACTTCGCCGTTTAAAATATAATAATAGTGTTTTAAATAAAATAATTATGGCAAGAGATACTACACTTTATGAATTGTTAAATTTCAATTGAAAATTGCCTGTCAAACTCAGGGCAAATTAAAAGCATATAATATCTATTACCAAAAATAAAATGGTGTATTGCTCATTCTTTATTTTATCTATTTGCAATAAATTAGGGCTTAGCTCCGGTGAACATGAACCAAATCTTAACTTAGGGTGTCGGTTCATAAAATGAAGTAGAAGACTTTGAATGACCAATAATTTGTTGTATCACAATTACTCTCAATTATTAGGGTAAATGCACCATTTCCAACTGACGTTTAGCTAATCTTTACATTTACTTCTGTAAACAAGATAATCTGCCAGTGAGAAACTAGCGTAAAATTGAATTTTAAAACACCAAAATGGCAAGGAAGCATCAGATAAATACCGTTAATTCTGTGACGTAGCAACGGCTAACCTCGTTCTGTTTCTAGTGTGACGTCAAAACCCACGCGCGATTGCTTTTTGTTCTGCATCCAGCAAAAACTGAAAATTCCGCGTCACCTCGCACTGGCTCGAAGCTGGCTGGACCTGGACAACTGAAACCTGGCGCTACACTTCGTAGACTGTCTGAACTTAAAGAACCCCACAAATTATGGGGCTACTGGAAGGACTTCCTGTAAAATCCTACCTTAATCGAAGACCTTTCGGACGCAGGATACACTTTCCAATGACGCCACGCGAATTACGCAACTGGAAAAAGCTTGTTGGTTAAAATTTCTACACCCACAGGCTCCTGAAGGTGCTCTCTACAAGTCGCAGACACTATTTTTGCTGGGCGATGCTGCTTACTTACGAAATGGGCCCCCGAAGTTAGTCGCACTTGGACGAATCTTGCTGCCAGCTTAAGTGCTACACTTCGAACTCTTAGTAAACCCAAAGATGCCCTACACACTGGTGAACAACTTTACACACAACTGGTATTACAAAAGACTTTTTATTTATAATTGTATGCGATAAAATGTGGAGCTCAATCTGCCCACAGCATGTCAAATTGTTGCTTGTTTGGTCATCCTCACCAAAAGACTGTCTCGTCACTTAGCAACTAGATTTGCAAATGTTTAAAAGAGATTAGGATTGATAACATGTTTGACCTTATGGACTACAATTTTGATGTCATGTCTCTGCCCAATTACTAAAATTTTCTTTTTTTTTAAATAAATGTCACTACATTTTGCTCTGCTTTTAAATCACTTTGGTATATAATGCACTGATACAGTTGGAGTTCATTTAGCGTCCCACTAATTGTCTTTCGATCGGTTGCCTTCCATTTTTCATTGCTTTATTGCAATTATTATTTTGCTAGCACTGTTTCGTTTCTTCTTCTTCAGAGCTCTACAATCCTGAGTGGATCTTGGCTTCCTCCAACATCTTGCCCGAATGTGCCCTATTTTCTGCCATCATCTTCTAGTTGTTTCCGTTCAGTTGTTTGAGGTCTCTTTCCCCTGCATCCATACATCTGTTCCTTGGTCCACCAGCTTGCCTTTTTCTCTCTGCTCTGCCATTCATGAGTTGTTTTGGTGTTCTTTTTTCCCCATTCTGTGCACATGTCCCAGCCATCTTAGTCTCTTACATTTTATATGATTAATTATATGTGGTTCGTCATATAGGGCTTTAATTTCGAAGTTATACCTCTTCCTCCACTGTCCTCCTTCTTGGATTGGGCCATGGATTTTCCGCACAATTTTCCTTTAGAACATCTTTTCTTCTTTTTTGTTTAGACACCATGACTCTGATCCGTATCTGATAACTGGCCTAATTAACGTTTTATACAGTTGCGTTTTTGTCCTTCTGATTGCATTTGACTTTAGTTGTTTAGCCAGTCCATAATAACATCTGTTTCCAACTATTATTCTTTCATTTATTACGCATATTTAGGTTTGTGCCGAGGTACTTAAAACTTCCGACTGCTTCGAAGTTGTATTCGTCTATTGTTATGTTTTGTCTATTTCTGTATCTTCCTGTTGTCATGAATTTGGTCTTACTTTCATTAACTTCCAGGCCCCTGTTTTTCATTGCCCTTTCCAGGTTTACAAAATGTTCTTTGACGCATCGACAGATCTTTCTATTATGTCGATGTCATCTGCATATGCTAGGGTTTGAGTTGTCTGATACAGTATATTTCCCTCCATTGTGATGTCAGCTTTCCTTATTATTTTTTTCTAACACTAGATTAAACAGTAGTGTTGAAATTGTATTTCCTTGTTTAACGCCTTTATTTATTTCGAACGGCTGAGATTGTTCATTCTGTATTTTGATTGTACTTTTCGTATTTGTTAGTGTAATTTTTGTGAGTCTTATTAATTTTGTTAGGAATCTAAACTCTTCCATGGTTTTCCAGATTTCAGTTTCTACTACAGAGTCATATGCTGCCTTCATATCTATGAATAAGTGGTGGGTTTCCACGGTGAATTCTCCCATCTTCTCCTCGAGTATCTGTCTTGCTGTAAATATTTGGTCTGTTGTTGACCTGTCTGGACGGAATCCACATTGATATTCTCCTGTGTTTTCTTCCACGTAAGGTAATAATATATTGTAGAGACAACAAGCACCACATTAAACAGCTAATATTTATATAATAACTTCTTTTTTAGTTAGCCCTTATTTAATTTTCAAATCGATTATGTATTTTGAATAATTATTTTAATTGAGTACTCTTATCAGGGAGGTTCGCCAATCTAGTGATCTGTTAATTGAATTTTAAATTGTATTCTTAAAATCTTTGACTATTAAATGACATATAATGTCAACTTGACTTCTACACCTAATCAAACCAGGTATTAACAAGTATACTTTACACATACATAATACACATATCAATCAATTTACCTATGTAAGTACTGTATTAAGTTTATTTTTATACTTTCTTTGACTGATTGTTATTCAAAAAGCTTTTATAAATTCTTTACACAAACCTTAAAGCTTCTCTAGCTTTCACTGTAAAAATCCAACCAACAACAGCTTCCGATGTCGACAGTCTGCCGCTTATTCCTCAAACAGTAACAACTATGATGGTCCGTCAATCCTCGAACTGCATCTATCCTGTCAATAACTCCTACTGTTCTTAGAATCCAGTCGTGCTCCCTTTTAAAGGTCACCGTCACATCAATCGACTCCTGGTAAGTTTCTGTATTATTGATGATCCAAATCTAACCTTGTTTATTCTGCAGATAGTCATATGTCTCCAACAATACCCAATAAAATTATCCAAATCAATCAGCTAATTATGACAACCTCCTTTCAAATGCTTGACTTGTCTTCCACGCAACCACTAATGTCACCAATGAATACTAATTATATCCTGTATGTATCAATAAATCCAAATCCCATTCAAGTAATATAATCTTCTGTGTTATTTATTTTCAATTCACTATATGGTACAATCTCTTCACCGATTGTATATCTTTATTAATTCCAAGTTATATTCTCACCTATTACACCACTTAGATTTGTTTATAGCTCCTTTACTTTGTATTTTCCAAATAATTGTACAAAATAAGACATACATTTCTTACTTTTTTATTATCCAAATTAGTTATTTCAAAAATACGTGTACATTTTTCATGAGTTGTTTATGTAACTAATTAAATAAAAATTTCATTCCTGTTAGATACAATTCTTATTGCACACTTATTTATTTTAAATATCCTATTATTACATGCTATTAATTCTTATCATTCTAACAAATACATTTGTCAATTGTAACCTTGGCTTGAACTTTATTAAAATTCATGATACTACTACTACTAGTAGTAGTAGTATCATGATTAAAATTAAACTCAACCATCAAATTTGTATACTCAAATGTTAATTCATTATCAAATTACCTCACCCATTGTCTCAATTAACTTTCATTATTCAATTAAAAATTAACACCCAATTTAATCTCAACACCTTAAGATTTGATTGTAGTAATCTTCCAAATTTATTAGTTTTATATTTTTATCTTTCAACTACTCTTAGTGTATCACAACAATATATAGTATTTTATATGTTATATTCAAGAGTGTGATTGGTCTATAATTCCTGCATTCCATCTTATCTTATTTTTTGTATATTGGGCATATACATGGTTGTAGTTAAATATCTGTATGTAAATAATATGACATGTATTAGGCATGATATTTTTCGATAACTATCGAACAATGTAATTAGGCGTTTCGCCTGTTTTGTTCGTCAAATAAATAAATAAATAATATACTTCCTATTGTCCAATCCTCAGGCATTCTTTCTTGCTTCCATACTTTCTACATTAGTTTGTGTAATCTTCGCCATAGCTTTGCACCTCCGTGTTTTATTCGTTCCGCTGCTATCTGGTCCGGCCCTGCTACCTTATTATCCTTTAACCTTTTAATTGCGTCAACTACCTCATCGTAGGTTGACGTCTCTGTGTAGATTTCTGCTGTGTAGTATCTTGGTGTTTTTTGCTGTCTATCTTCCTCTGTTTGGATGTTTAATTGTTTCTGAAGGTGTTCCGCCCACCGATCTAACACTTTTTTCCTTTCACTTATCATGTTAACTTCACTATCCTTACACAGGTGCACCCTAGGTTTAAAGCCTTTTCGTACATCTACAAGGTTTAGAGGATGATTTTCGCCACCGAGAAATCGATGGAATGAGATTCGTGTTTTTCAGGAATGGTTCTGGTTTCTCAAGCAGATTTTGCAGTGCTGGTCGGTTTCTAATGGTATCTTTGGAATCAGAAGTGGCTTCAACTGGCCAAGTACCGTCTTCTTAATCTGGTTGCGGCCCCCTACTATCTGAATCATTTCTTGGGGAATTCAATGGACCCTTGCCTTTATCGCCAAATTTCCGAGTACTGCGTCGATTGCAATTTAAGAGGTCTGCGTTCAAATGATAACATAGTAAGTACCTTTAGATTTAATTTACACTGGCGAAAACATTATGAGCTGACTCTAGAAGCAAACGAAATGTTTGGTGGCAAGCAATCTAGAACAGCCAGCGAGAATTTTGAGCAAGCTTTGGGCCTGGAAAAATGAAACAGCGGTTGCTATCTGAAGTAGAGGGTGGCATTCGTTGCTACAATGATCGTGTCACCATGGAGATGACATCGGTAGGAAAATATAGTTTAGATTATGCGTAGCTTGTAATATCCGATACGGTTTAAAAATTGAATTCTTTTATACATCAACGGAACCTATACATAACTTCAAATTATTTACTACTTATTTATATTCGACAAATAATGCTGAGGTGCCATAAACGTCCGTTAAACACTTGTACACGGTGAACTACATCGCACTAAAAAGCGAGCGACTTTCACTCTGATGATGCAAGCTGCAACGTTGTAACGCTAGCTTCCGCAGAAAATTTTTATTAAACATTAAAAATGTATTTAATTTGTACATCGCCTAATCAAGCGTTACATCTATCCGGCGCTCGAACTAGTGATAACAAATCACGTACCCGCTATACGCGAAGGAGCAACCTCGGCGCCGGCTCCCACTTAATGGTGCCCGGTGCAGCCGTTCCGATAACACGCCCGGAGAGTATAAAAGAAAACTCCGCAACCGTTTAAGTCACTTGAGTCTACCGATCCTGA
Source organism: Agriotes lineatus (assembly GCA_940337035.1). Classification (NCBI taxonomy): domain Eukaryota; kingdom Metazoa; phylum Arthropoda; class Insecta; order Coleoptera; family Elateridae; genus Agriotes; species Agriotes lineatus. Next base: position 117,304,847 of record OW679201.1, on the reverse strand, counting down.
CCAGCAACTGCTCTAACCTACAAGAGCTTTCCGCCCTAAACCCTCTTGGGCTTAGACTCTGATCCTGTCCATACATCCTCTAAAATCCTTTCCCATGCGTTAGAATGTGGTAGCGCTTATCTGTCTCCTAACGCTTCCCCCAATATCCACCCTATGCGTTGGAATGTAATAGCTTTTATCTATCTCCTAACGTTTCTACCAGTATCCACCCTATGCGTTAGAATGTAATAGCGTTTATTTGTCTCCTAGAGCATTTACCTGTTAATTGAAAGCCCCACGTCCCCTATACGACCACAGGCGGTAAGAATATTAGAACTTATTCAAAAGCTAACCTGTAGGATTCATATTGTACGTTCTGTATAAAGGCGGCACGAACGATATATCCGCATTTATTAAACGTACCTGAAAGGTCTGCATTGGACGTTTAAAGACGACTTCCTGGAACCTGAAGTCAAAGCCTACCTCTCGAGTTTGTGTGCAGATGAATTCACAGTAATCGAACGTCGAGCTGTCAAATCCATTTGCTCGCTAAGACGAGTAAATTTCGCCAGGTGTAAAGTCAGGGCAAGTATTTCTGGAATAACAAACTGAAGTCCTGAGGCACCAGTACTAGCCCTTAGGCATTCCCTAAGCCGCAGGTATCCCCTAATCTAGTTAATTTACGCATATATTTGTCCTGAATGTAAACAAACCACTTATCTCCGAACCCGCGACATCCGACATACAGCGGGGCAGCAACTATACTTCGCTCCCGAACAAATCCCATCGACGCCAATACCTACCTGCTGAGTGAGTTGCAGTTTACCAAGGAGCAAAAAAACGCAGCCCCCGTGGAAATTGCTAATTTTATTAATATACAATTCAGTTTGCTATACATTTGAGTTAGAGTGAACATTTCTCTGATTTAGCTAACCCGACGTAGAAATTAATACACGTTTGAGCCTTTCCGAAATTAAGGAAGGTCGTCAATGATCAGAACTATTTAATTACCAGGATTAAAGTTAAATTAGGAGAGAAAAACGTTACAACGTGTTACGGTCTAAAACGAGTTTTGCGACACCGCGCCAGCTCATACAAACAGTCACGAAAAGCTAAACGGCCAGCGTGGACGATATTACTCAAAATCGGGAGAATGATTTATCTAGGACCGCTGCCCTGCCGTAACAAGATAATATGAAGACTAGACTGAGTGAAGCGAGGGGTAGTCCAACACGAGATTACCTACGGGCAACGGCCTAAGGGACGGCAAACAAATATAAAATTAAATTGAGCGCCACCCCGGTTCATCAATAAGAACGAAAATGCAAAGATAGACTCACAGTGAAACCGGAAAGCAGATGAGCCTACCTTTCAACTTTTCACCTTGGCGAAATCCAAAGGCTAAATGGGAAATAGCAGAATTGGTGTGTACAGCCTCACGATTTCCAGCACTGCGGTGACGTGCCCCCTGACCTACCTGTGACGCTTAAATCTTCTACCAGGCTCCACCTTACATAGATATTTACACAGTAAATAACTCACCCTGAAAATAAGCATGCACAAGCACGGGGCAAAAATTAAGACAACATATAGCAAACCGATCTATTCATCTAACACATGGATTGGTATATATACAGGCGCCGACGTCTGTCAGCGTACAAAATAAGAACCAGTAAAAATGGACTATAACTATGGGCCCAGTTGGGGTTACTAAGCTCTAATTTACTGCAAGAATATGATAATTTACATACATCCCAAAGCGGGTAGCTAACATTTATCTGACTGCAAGAAGCTGATTATTTACACACTGACTCTCATGGGTTAAAAGAAGGAAAACTGCGGAAACCTGTTGATTGCCCGTCCTAAAGATTGTATCCCAGCTGTTTAGCGGAACAATTGCCCTTCGGGCATTCTAAATTACAGAACGGCGGTAATCTAAAAACGGAATCGCACAAACACCAACAACACCACTTGGCACTGCCACGTCCAGAAACGCACTCTTTGAAAACAAAACCACGCTGTATCAGCACACTCACACGGAAAAAAGGCCGCGCCGTCTCACACGACTCAAGAGCCGCGGAGGGCAAAGCAACTCTCAAAAACTTGCTTGCAGTGACCATCAGCAGCTAACTTCCAACACTGACTCTAGCAACTGAGTGACTTCTTCTTCTTATTCATAACATCTTGACAGATGTGTTGCGACCCATTATTAATTTTGAATATTACCGATGCCTCTTTTTACTGCGTTTCGTCATCTTTGTCTAGTGGAAGCCATATGGGCTAGTGTGGAGAAGATCTCTTGTTAAGTCTATCCAACGTTTTGGTGATCGTCCACGTCTCCTTTTTTCATCTGGTTTACCTAGAACAACCTAGAACAACTGACTGACTACCAACCGAAAAATCATGCCACAGAACGAGAGGCGCTGGCAAAGTCTCTGCAGCGTGCACGGCCCACCTACAACCAATCACGAGACGACTCAAGCAAACGGTTTCGCGCGCACCGGCGGGCGATCCAGCTTGAAGACGGAAAGGCTGCGATGGAGCGAAATTACTTCCAAAAATCTCTCACTTGCTCTTCTAGACAGGCATTTTTAATTCAATGCAGAAAAAACGCTACAAAGCAACGACAAAGCCCAGGTGCAAACGAACACGGCCTCGTCGGTAACCCAGCTCGCCGAAACTTCTAGAAAAAAGCTGCGTGCCAAATCGGTAGGATTTTAAATAAACTGAGAAAATAATTATGAGCGAGGCTACCAAAACGAGTGCCTTACAGAAAATTATAGCGGCCGTTACAACTTAAAGTTATGAACCGTTAGCTGCCTGCACACAGTTCGATGAAATATTGAGCGTAAAATATGACAGAAAAACTATATACAAGCGGGGTCAGAATTTTTAAACAGAAATATTCCAAAAAGTCGCACATTTGTAGAATTTAAAAATGTCCTGACAAACTTCTTGCGAAATGTTAGCCGATATGGGTTTACAAACAATAAAAAGACCATATTTGCTTATATATCCTTGTTCATAAGCTACTCAAACAACACGAGCCACCAAAGAGCACGACGAAGACGAAAAGTGAACGCTTAAATACACCACTGTGCTCCAATTAAGTGTGCTATAATGGTATGAATTAGTATTTAACGAGTATCATTATATATTATGGCACGGCAGAAGGGTTGGGGATTTTTGGGAAAATATCTACCTTATAGTGTTCTAACAACTGGTCTAAAATTAGCTTTCCAATAATTACTTCTGACGTTATCCCCTAAAACACCATGAAGCCGGCAAAGGGGATTACATTTGATGATAAGATTGATAAGAAGCATTGTATTCAGCTGCATTAAAAAATAAATAAAAAACCAGGGTGCTAGTGGGTTTGTTATTATTATATTCCCTACCGATACTATTGGAAACCACTTAGGGGGCCAAATGTCCATTTACGTTAAAAGAGAATCCCATAACAAGCGACAGATGTCACTTTCGGATAAAAATGTCAGAAAACATCAAATAGCGGCAGCAGAAATGCGATTCTTCCGACCAATAGCTGTATAGTGTCGACTAAACCAACGACGAAATATATTCAACATGAGTGAAAAAATATTCAGGCACCTAAACGAGATGAATTGAGCACAACGTATCATGTCGTAACCGGGCTTAACACGTATAGTTGTTGATAAGATGATAAAAATAACACTTTTCTACTATTGAAAAGTCGAAAATTTGGAGGAAACTTACTTCAGACTTACTGAAAATTATTGCAAATTTGGTAAAAACTACTACTGCATCCTGCAAATTTGATTTTTATCCTATTTGTCAGTTTTCGTATTTCTCCTTTTGCATAGTGCTAATACTGGTCAATAAGCAAGGAACTAGTTATAAAGCTTACAGGTTGATTTATCCATACAAATTTAACATTAATCTTGCCAAGCTTTAACAAAATATTGAAAGACGAATAAATAAACTACTTCTTGGCTAGAAAGTCTGTGCTAGTATATTTCGGGCTCGATAGCTCAGTTCATGGTCAAGTTTGTCTTATCATGAGTGCCAAGAGCTGCAAATAAAACTTAGTTCTAGTAAAAACCGAGGTAGTGCAGGTATGCAGTACTCGATGCGTTTTATTACCGTCGCTTTTGCACTGAACTCAATTGCGGCAGCCCTTGGTTTTTGTGGCCTGGGGACACACCATCCAGATGTAGAGCCTTCTTATCCAGCCATTTCGTGGATCTACAACGGATCCAACGACTGCGGATGCGGCGGGAACGTTACTTGCGTAAGGAAATGCTGCGATGTGGACTACTACTTGGACGGGAACAAAACTTGCGTTTACAACAATTCCTTGAGGCTGGAAGTGCCGGTTTTCAAGTACGGAACCGTGATTGTCGACAATAAGCGGGTTCAAACGCGGTTTGTTCATGGCATGGTGGAGTGCGTGCCTGATAAGCAGAAAGGGCGGTTTCTGAACACGCATTTGCAGGACTTCTACGTCCAAAAGGATGGAAAACTGTGGCTTTCTGATGTGCACATGTCTTTTGATCTTCGGCAGTATTGCGTGGAGCTGACCGACGAAGGCCCCAGGAGCTTCTTTTGCAGCTCTGATGATGCCATTACGAGTATAACGTTCTCCTATAAATTAAACGTCCTTGGTAAGTCACAGGATTCTATAATGTTTAGAGTTACATAGAGTTTGTTTATAGTGTATTTTCTTCTGATATTCTAAATTCAACCGATATTTGAGTTTTAATATTAAAAAAACTATGTAAACCTCTTTTTTATTGAAAAGAATAATAAACGATCACCGTTAAACTGTTAATTTAAACATTTAAACTCTTTAAACACAACAAACGCCAGAGCTTAGCAAATGACGAACAAAAACAGGAGTAAATTAAATTTAGTATCAACTAAAATCAGACTTCAAAAATAAAACAGATAATTGAACTGCTTTTCATTCATAGGTATGGTGATTTCACTGCCATTTTTGCTGATCACCTTTATAATCTACGCTGTTTTGCCCCTTCGGAACTTGCATGGGATGTCCCTGATGTGCTATATTTTCACGCTGTTCGCTACCTACGCCATATACATCTTCAACTACTTCTATGTGAGCTCCGATAACTACACGATTGCCTTCTGCAGAGCTACAAGTACGTCCCATTTTCTGCGTTTAATTTGATTAGGGGAAATGCATCTTTTTCTATTTCAGCCATTCTGTCGATGTACTTTTTCTTGTCCTCATTCTTCTGGATGAACGCGATGTCTTATGACATATGGTGGACATTTAGGTATAATCTGTTCTTTTTATTATGTACGTTTATGTTTACTGTCTGATAACATAAGCATTTTATGCAGTGTGGTTCGGCAACTATCGGACATAGCCAAATTAACATTAGAAAATTATTGAATGATCAATTATTGATGAGTATGCATCGAGGTACGTGATTGGTCCGAAATGACAAGCGTCAAATTGTTCCTGTCTGATACACTCCGAGACACATTGTATAAATATTTGAAAGAAACTGTGTGTAGTTTATCTCATGCAAATCAAAGCTTGTATCTTAGTACAATCAGTTTACAGGTTTTTAGCTTTATTTACCTGGTTCTGTTGTTTGCTTAACAATAAGATAGCTCGGTGCTCTCGACGTAAACATATTCAGCAGATGAACACCGGAGTATCTGCTTGGTTAAACATCATTGAAGCTGTTAATCTTGAAATATACACCGTTTTATGCACATTTTGTTGAAATTTTTGAGGGCCGATTTTAAAATAGGAAAGGCGGGCGATATTTCTCCTAGTAATTCATGTTGCACGCATGCGAAACCTTTTAAATTAAAAAATTAAAACTGTTCGGCATTACAAAATGTACAACTCTATTTTACTGTAAAATTTTCAAAATTAATTTAAAAAAGACAAGATAAAAATTGAAGTAAGTGACTAAACAGGTTTTAAGGTAATAAGGTTTTTTTTATCAAAATCAGTTATTTTATTGACATACAATTCGTCATACTTTTGTTCATGATTTCAATCATTTTTGAAAGATTGAGTGAATAAGCGTTTGATTTTGATTGGCTCTATTGTTGACGTCGATAGGTAACATAGGCTTTAGCGAGCCTTTAGTTTAGCGTAACGAAATTGCAAAAACTCCCTAACAATAAAAAATGTTATGACACTTTGCCGTCGAACACTGTAAAATCGAAGTCACAAACCTATATTGTTGAATAATCTTTCCAAATACAGCTCAAGATAAAAAATGTTAAAAGAGTTGTTTCGTTTACATAAAAATTGCAAATTTCTCTTAAGAAAACCTACTCAAATTGTTTCGATAAATTTAAAAAAAATAATTTATATGTAAATAAAAAAGTGCTCTAAACATTTTCATCTTGTTTGGCATTACCCTTGATAATATTGAATTTTGTATTGGAAAAATCAGGCGAAAGTGGAGTAAGAAACAAGCTACAAAAAAAAATCTGTAGAAAACTAATTTATAAGACAAAGGGTGATTAGAGCAATAACGGGTAACTGAATCTGTACAAGAGGGTTTTCTGTAAATGCTGAAGGTGATTTTATGTGGTTGATTATGAAGTAATAGGTCAATAAGCTGAATTTAAAAATTGTATTAACATTCAAAAGTACATGTATTGTTCTGGTAAGGAGGACTAAGAAAATCTCAAAACTTGTTGGGTTCTGTAGAGTTGTTGAAAATAGCAAGATCGTCGACGTACCTACTAAAAAATAAATAGAAAATATATGAAATAAATTTAGTTTCAAGTCCATTCGTGAAATGTTTGGGTAGTAAAAGAAAAAGATTAAACCCCATAGCGAGGTCGATAACTTTTTGGTAAACAAAAATTATTAAATTTGAAAGTAGAGTTGTTCAAGACAAATATTTCGAAGTGATATGAGGCAACGAATTTAGTTATTTAAGTGATTACTGTCGACAAGCATAGTTCTATTAATATCAAATCATTTAGAAGAGAGAATAGGAGGAAATAAATTTGTTACAAATAGTTGTATAATTCTTATGGAAATGGAGTTGTAATTTAGAAACAAGATTGAAAGAATTTGTTATGACAAAGTGGGATTGGAAATATAAACTATGTTTAAGAATCCTATTAAGACAGTTAGCAATCTTAGAAACTGAAGTGTTAGTAAAAACAACGACCGGACGTATGGATTTATACATTTTAAGTAAACCATATAACTGAATAGAATCTGGCGAATCCAAGATATCAGTGACTTTGACAATGTAATCTCGTTTGTTAAGAATAACTAGCACATAGCTTTTATCGGCTTTTATACACGTAATGTTAGAGTGGGGATTGTTAAACTTTTGTTTGAGAATAGAAGTAGTTTTAATGAATTATTTTTTTTATTTAGGTTGAAGGAATTATTCTGATTCACATTATTAGTTTTGAATTTATTCAGATTAACAAAAATTAGGAATCTAATATCCGCAGAACTATCAACTTTAGTGACATGTAAAATTTCTTCTGGTTTGAGTGCTAAATCATTAATATTTTTTATTTTTACTTTATCATTAAAATTAATCTAAAGGTTGAATTTAAGGCATAAGTTTATACTCCGTTCGCACCTTATTTTCAGTAGGGTTGGCCATTAAAATATTCCATTTTAGCTGTTTAAGTGGAACTTCAAATGACATGTACAATTACTTTTAGGTTAGAAAGAATTTTAGGTTAAATATTTGTAAGACTGTTTACAAATGCAGTGGTCAATTTTACACAGCATATCCAAACATCATTTTGGTGACTTTTATCCCCTTAGTCTTGTGGCTTTTAACATTTATAAATTAGGATCATCATTAAATGTACTAAGGAAAATTGGTATAAAATTCAAATAACACTTAACAAAAGATTACACGTTAATATCAATAGGATCAGTAACATTCTAGCTAAAATAAAGCAGAAATTTCCTTTATTATTGGTCTTCATTTGTACAATGTACAATATAGTTTTGACTTTTTTAATATTATGCATGGCCACTTAGATCACAGATATGTTCAAGGGCTAGTATAATAAATAATTATCATAGTATGATCAAAATCTGCAAATCCCTGTAAAGAGTAAATTCTTCGTTAACGTTTAACGTTGGATTTCTCCAGTATAATTCAACACATTTTCTTGCTAGATCTGTTGGTGTGTGTTCATCGGGAACCTCTTCCTGTAGTAACAGTTCCATTGATATAATTTACTGAAGTATGAGACATATTTAACTATTTCAGATGTTGTGTAGGTAGTAGATTCATCGTTTGACTCGTTTTCTGCAGAGTACCTGTGACGACAAATTTCTGAGAATTATTTCAAATCATCCTCTTCTAGCAGTACCTACTGGGACCTCTGTTGTATTTTTGTATAAATTCTCGTACTACCTATATAGTGGCACTTTCAATTTGTCTCTTTTTCTAACTACTCTTCTTTACTGATCTTACGTTCAGGTAAGTTAGTAGTATTGTCGCAAATATTTCAAATCTGTGTGGGCTTTGGGAAATTAAAAAATAATAATGCAGTAATTGTGGTTCTAATGCTTTGGGAAGTCCTTTAAGATTACAATTTTAAAACCAAATGTGTATATCATTCTACGCCTCCGTTAGATTACTGAAAGAATCTGAATCTTCGTTGTTATTACCCTCTGACTCGGATTCTCACAATGAAATAATAAACAATGGAATATTTTTAGTTGCCAAATCTCTCATATATTTAGTCCAGTCAGCCGAATTTAGTTATTCAAAATGTTTACAGTAATTTTGCCACATTTCAGGAGTAGGTACACGTCGAAAGAGCTTCACGCCATAAGTTAATCATCTTATCCTTTGATGAAGGTCGAGAATTTATGTGCTTGTTGTAGAAAGACTTACAGTGTCCCGATACCATTTCAATTGGGTTATATTGGCAATGATATGGAGGCAGTCTAAGTACTTTATGGCCAGGTCCAATATTTCGTCGATTACATACCGTTTTTTGAAGCCATTTCGTTTTTTAATTTTCCAATCAGCCATTCCGGCATTTCACCTACTTTAGAAGAAAATTTGGGCGGTTTGTCTACTTTTCAGGGATTATTTCAAATTAATTTCTGAAACATAGCTCTCCCAGAACCCTTCATCGTTGTAATTAATTTGATAGAACATGTTTTCTCGAATTCGTATAACAAAACTTTCTGATAAAGAAGAACCTTTACAGTGTTCACTGTGTAAATGATTTTCGTACATTTTGCAACTTTACCAAAATTAGATGCAGTTAATCGTTTGACCGTCATCGCTTTCTATAAAGTATTCCTACAGTTAATTTTGTGCTGCGTCTTCACTTTTCAATTCCTCTAGGAATTTTGCATCTTTTTTAAATACCTAGCGATCTCCTTGACTTCTACATAGTCATTTTCTCCGTAATCACCATCATCACCAACTTTTTTGGTCTCATTAGTTGGATTTTCGCACGTCGTTTGTAGTTCAAGTTACGTTATTTTTCGCAATAGGATTTTGCATACTTGCTTGGAGTACATGCACGTAATATATTTCTGCACTTTATAATTAAATTGCCCGCTATTGTTGAAAGAAATGGCCGCAGCTCCACATCGTCTTTTATTCTCTATAGTCCGTTCAGTAAACATAAAAACACAAAGTGGCCTTTGATTTCCAAAATTTCATGAGTGTACTTCCAAAATCGATATTTGTCTAGGAGTGTACTAAGAAAAAGTTACTAAAACAAATAGGTTAAGGATGTGACATTTAATTTACATCTGTCATAAATATTGTAAATAACCACTTTTACGGATATTAGACAAACACTGCGTTGTATACTATTGATGTAGCGTTTATTAGAATCTATTTTTATTGCTTTTTATAAAAGTTTAGGGGAGACCTTCCAGAAAAATATCTACTTTGACACTGAAATAATGAGAAATGTTAATTGTCATTGATTGTCGTTTTTAAATTCAAACGTGCCTTTATGTAGGTGTGGAAACCTTTCCAAAACAAAATATAGAATCCCTAGTATAAAAATTGTATGCATATGCCAACTTAAAAAAAATTAAATGTTTTTGTGTTTGCTGAACGGCCTATACATGTTTTGCAACAACGGTGTTGAACATTTCCTCAATATTTACATCTTCTATCATGTTCGCATGTTGTTATATTTGCTACACAAGGGAATTTATTTGCACGCAAAAGAAAAAGAAAATCATATATACTTCACAGCACGGTGGTCCAGGAATTGTCTAGTCGTGTAGCAAATTTTTGCCAAGCTAGTTCCTGAGCAGGAATGGGGGGGGGGGGGGGTTGTCCGGAAGTGCCACTGATTCAAGACGGTCCAATCCAGAAAACCTACAGGTGGCCGTGTAAGCTCCTACACCACTCAGCCGTTATATAAAAATAATAAAAGACAGAAAACACCATAACTTGAAATTACCTAATTATTTATTTACACATACAAATCTGCACCATGATTGGAAAAGGCGACATAAATCTGTGATAAATAGTTTGTTTGTAAATGGAATAGTACCTAGACGCGGAGCCGGACATTTGGGCGCGGCCGTTTGGGCGCGGCCGTTCGGGCGCGGCCGTTTGGGCGCGAAGACACATGGGCGCAGAGCCACTTGGGCGCGAGACATTTGGGCGCGAGGAAATTAATTAACGTATATTAGTATTAGCTAGCTTTACTATTCATAGGTCTGAAAATTTATTTTAAATAACGAAAATTACTTAAAGCACGTTTAAGGAGGTGACGGGCGGCAAAAATTTAGTATAGAAATATTAATTGTCAAAAATTAGAATATTATTAAAGCAAGTTAAAAATTTTAACTTTCCGGTAAATACTAGCAAATCTTTTGCGGAGATTTATTACATTAAAATAATAAGTAACAAAGAATAAATGAATAGAGATTGGGTACAAACAGAGCTATTGATCAACCATCCAACCATTTGGAGATTCGTCGACAGCCTGAAAACTATTCAACGAAGGAGAGATGTTGCTTATGAACAGTTACTTGCGGGAAATGAGCCCACTGAAAAAAAATACAAAGATTTATCCAGGCTGATAGAAAATAAAAAATTTGGTTAAAGATTATAATAATCAATATAATCATGTAGATGGCGTAAACAATAGGGACATTCTAGAATTTTTAAGAGGCATTTCGTACAATTATGAAATAAATGCGTGGATGCTTCTTGTTTATATTTTAAAAAATTGTATATATTTACTTTAAGAATAATATGTATTATAATGGTAAAAATGTCAAAAATAAATTTTGATTATTAAAATTAATCTTTTTATATGATTATTTATTATTATTCTTATTTATGCTTTTATCTTCAGTTAGTCGGTTCATAACATAACGAAAATAATTGATTACTTTAAAATTTAAGGTTTATTGTTAAGTATTATCATTATAAACAAAACTCGAAGTCGACTAGTTTCGGTCAAAACAGAACACATATTAGAAACATAAATTAAACATTAGAACCATCAATCGATTAAATATAGCACAGCATTATTCATTTACCAGCACAATAAATGAATTTTTATTTAAAATTATTTTCAACACCTATATATAATCTATTTCCATCTTTATTTCAATTCAGAATTATTATTTCATATCTAACATAGGTACTGCCTTTTTTATGTATTCAGAATTATTTCAAAACTAATCTAATATTCTACCTTCTTTATTTTTATTCGGATTTATTTCAAAATTTATCTAATATAGGTACATACTACCACCTTATTTAAAATTAATCTCATAACGGTTTCAATAAATAATTGGATTATTCTTTTAATATTGTTTGATTAATTACATTAACTTATCAGGATAAATAATGATTTAATAAATGTTTGTTTATTTATGTCAAATTGAAATTATTCACACTTAATATGTTCCTGAATCCCAATGTTGATCCTTTCTCGCGCCCAAGTGTCTCGCGCCCAAGTGTCCCCGCGCCCAAACGGCCGCGCCCAGATGGCCGCGCCCAAACGGCCGCGCCCAAATGTCCTAGACCGTACCTAGACGTTATCTTAGTTTTACGTATAAAAAAATTTACAAGATTTTATGTTAATAAATTTGAAATCCAAAACAGAACTCTAAGATCTTAGCTCGCAATTTCGTTCGAGTACATGTACCTCAACCGTACGGTAGTGACTAAAGATTAAACAGCGAAAACGGAATACGGGAGATCTTAATTAATCGTTTCAACACTCAAATAATCTACCTACTCGCGATCCTTTCGAAGTGGTACCATTTCGCCTAGGGGGTTATTACACGCAAAATTGTGTATTTTCGGCGCTCACAAGGTGGTATCTGCAAATTCAGGCTCCCGAAAACCCTCGCCAAAGTTATGTTAATACATTTTTAATAAGTTGAGTTACTTGAACGCAATTAAACTGCAGTATTGCCAATCGGAGAAGATATCAAAGTACTTATAAAGTGTACATAACTTATTCCACTTAAATAATCCTAAATAATTGCAAGTGGTGCGTCTCGCAATTACATAGAATTTCGCACATAAAACTGTAAGGGATATCGCCAGCAAAAGGTATGACACGAAGCATAAATCCTCATAACACTAGCACGATCCGTATTTCAGTCTAAACGATGGGACGCATAAATGCTAGTAGGTACCTGTGGTTGCACAACAGGGCACAGCGGCATCTACAGAACAGCCATGCAGGGGTTTGCTCCACGGAGATGTCCTCTAGTTGGAAATAACCTCAAGTGCAACAGGTTCTTGCACCGGGGGGGGGACCTTGTGGTTGTCACACTGGGGAGAAGCCGTGCGTTCAAAGGCTACCACATGGATTATGGGTGCACAGGCCGCGTGGGGGTCCTCCAGGTGCGTGACAAGCGATAATTGAACCCCAAAAGGTCGCAAGCGAAACAGGAGTACTAACGTACCAATTATGGGGCTACGAAAGAAGCCAGAGCTTACGGGGCTACGAAAGAAGCCTGAAAATCACACGATATCTGAATTCAACGTCCAACGGAAGCACAAATAACATACCAGAGCTTTTGGATGGCCTCAAGTGAGTGAATTGCAGAAATACATAATCATCTCAGTATAACTGGCTTTATTTCAGCAATATAACACCATATTTCCTAGGGCTGATCGCAAAATTTACCGATAATTTTTGGAAATTACTTGATCCACATAAGTGAAGTATCCAAATCACATGCAGCCCCAAAAGGAAATTAATCTCACGAAATGAGTCTCATAAAATGGCCGCCGGAAATCGTACTATCAATGTATTTTAAAAATTGTATTATAATCCCCTAGAATTTTCAAGGTTTTTCAAAATCATCCAAAAATGCAAAAGTGAGTATGCAACTAAATCTACACCTAGGAACTACAGGTCAATCTAAATCTCGGACTTACATCTGGATGTATTTAAGCGAAAATCATACATAACAATTCTCGACTGCATCTAAATGTAAAATTACACGTAACAATGTATGGCTGTCCTATTAACTGTACTGACAATATCTTCGTTATTTTGAATCATCTCAGCAATAACCCTCACCAAAAATATGTTTTTTAAGCGTTTTACATGTCGTATTTGCGTAACATTATTTTTGCTTTTGTTTGAGTCGGTTAATTTTTTTCTGTACTAGACTGGTACGGCCACGTCGTAACGAAAACGTAACTGACTTTTTAATACGTGTGGTTTTCTATCTACACCTTTGATTTCATTGCCTACATTTTTCAGAAGGTGGTGGTCTTTGCACTCTACCTTCTTAATTCTTCACATAACGCTGCTATCGCCATCTCCTATTACTTCTTTCTTTCTTGTTTCTTCTTGCTAGCACATTCGTCTACCAATAATAACGTCTACTCCCGCAAAGGGGTTATAGTCACCAGTACCTAAAATATAAGGCCGCGTTTGTTTAACTTCACTTTAAAAATTAGAGCTTCTTATGGAAATGTGATTACCAGTCGTAAACTAATCCGTTAGTCGTATCCCATTCGATTTTTTTATAATAAAAAACGAAGTTTCAGAATCAAAACCATAATTTTGAATACTATACTCTAGTATAAGTAGTGCAATATCAATCCCAAAATTTATTAAATCATGTTTTAAACTACGTAATAAATATAAAACTCGAAATTTATTTTATTTATTTCTTAACGTACTTAGTTTTCTACTCTCATCTCTTTTGCACAACCAATTATTATTATTCATCTTACCACAACAATTTTTTATTCAAAGTATTGGTTGTAGAATTAATTATAAGATTCGCTATTCTTTCTTCTCCACAATAACACCACTCACAAAATTAAACTAAATAGCCCTCTTCTATAAAAAAAATCAGATCCTACTGCGACGCAAACTTCTCTTTCTTCTCTCCAAGGGGGCAGTCGAAACCCCGCCCCTCTCCAAGAGGCCCCCGGGGCTCCGCCCCGGTCGCGGAATAGTGGCGACGGCGAAATGCATACAAACGTAAATGGGGGACATCGCGTCTGCTAATTGTCGTGACGGACACACGTTTGGAACGTTCACCTTTATTTATATGACAATTGCATATGGAATCATTAGATCCCAAATCAACTGTTATTCGACTCATTTCCACACTACCTTAGGATACAGTCACTTTGAGGTAGAGTCACCAGCGCGTTTTTTTTTAAACGTGGTATCCCCAGTAGGCCTAATCCACATGTTTTGTCCAGTAGTTAAAAGTTATTGTAACCTGCTTTGTTTGGAAGGTCCAGGTTGTTGTATGTCAATGTTTGGTTCATCATTTTGGTTACACTTAATGTCTTCGATGCCTGATTCACTCATGTCGTCTTCTAAGTCGTAGAAAATCTGTGGCACGTTTTCGCAGCCCTGTCCGTTACAATAACCGCAGATAATAGAGCATTTTAGGCCTGCTTTTCTACAACCACAAGCTGCACCGCATTTGGTCTTGCATTTACACGAAATAAATTTCAGCAAAGCCTGAGGACCAGGATCCTTTGTATTTTGAATCGGAATAAGTCCAATCTTGCTACTCTGCTACCTGAACTTGGTAATACGTCTTGAATGAATGCAGTCGTGCAGCTTCTCGTGTAGGGGGCAAAGCAGCAAGATTGAACTTACTTCCACTCACATATTTTGCAAAACGATGGTAACGAAGTGAGTCCAGGGTATCATTTGCTTTATCACCGTTGTATTAGGAAATCAAAAATCGTTCTCCGGCAGTACCAATGATCATCAATCATCAATCGGTTCTTCACTGTTCTGATATCTGGATGATAATTTTCTTCGATTAGATTTATTAAATCGTCTAGCTTCAATTGACATTCACATTCTCGCTTAGATAAGAATAAATCGATTCCATTGCTTCATCCACGTTAGAGAAGGATCGTTGCCCTCTCTTTAGTCCAGTAGGTGGGGTTTGGTAGAGATTTTTCATGCATGCGTTTGTTAGATTGTTTTCGACCTCTTTCGTTTTGCTCGAAATTACGTTTATTTGTCGCCCGAATTTTTCCTGGATTCGGCCCTGTACTAGTTACATTCGAATTTGTTCCGGCGGGCATTGAAATGCTTGCGCTTCGCATTTGTTTTCTTAAGTAACCAATTCTTGAACGCTGGCGCAAGGCCATAGTAAGATTTCTTTCCTCGAAACTATATTATAAATATCACCATTTATGTTGCAATTGCCGAATTGGGTCCGTGAATTCATTCTTTAATGCAGGAACCGAACGCCTGCACAAGGCCGACGTGAAGTTTCATTCCTGGAAATTAGATTGTAAAATGATACCTTTTCTTAGCTTCTTGAATTGCGCCCCTCGCTCGCTGAAAGCGCTGATTAGGTTGTCGAAGGTTCTAGAGTTATTCGTGTTAATTGTTCCTTGTGTCTTTTGCAAGGCTGGCAGGTTCTTTGTTCTGAAGGAATGAGATCATTCTGCGCGGGGGTGACCATCGTTTTTACCGCGCGTTTCTGAATTAATTGACATCGAGCTGTGAACCACAACTAACGTGAAAATTTTGTCGCCCCCGGGCCGCGTGCTGCGGTCCGGGGAACTTTCCGTGAACGCAGTGTAGTTTTGTGTCCACGTTATGTGAACTTTGTGATCTTCACGTACGCGGACTAAGGGCGATGTTTCGTTAAGCGGTTTCAAATTATTGGCGAGGCGCCTTCTATCGGCTTTTGCCCTCCAGCAAGGAGTGGAAAAGCAAGTTGCACCCCTTTGCAAATTCAACAAAGGTGTCCTCATAAGCCTACAATACTTTTCATATCAGTGGAAAAAGTTTCGGCAAATCTGTTGCGAATTCTGTGAAGCCGTGTTAAAGTTGAAGTTACCCGTCGCCCGCCGCTGGCTGCCATCCTTCTTCGTGGGGTAAACCGACCCTCTGGCCCTCCGCACCGAATTGGCCCCTGTACAACCCTTTCGTTCCCATTTGGGGAGCCCGCTACACCTCTGCAAGGTCTCACCGGCCTTCGCCGAGGCGGAGTTCGTAACTATCGCCAACCCCAAATAACGTGCTTACAGCTATCAGGTAGGAGCTATGTATTACTCCAATTGTGTTCTTGTGCCTAATTAAGTTGCGACTATATTTGTTATGTGTTTTCCGGGAATTCGTAAATATTGCGCCCGTTCACTTAAAGCTTAGCTTATGTTTTGATTTGCTTGTTGTTAACCAGGGGCTTCACTCCTGTTATCTATTTCGTTTTGTCCGTTGTGTAACCACATATTTAGACCATAAGGTAACTTTGCGTGGGATCCCCTGTTATATTTATGTAGGGTGTATCTTTTCTTTTTTTACTAAGCTTGAATTCACCTCCGGGTGATTATTATCAATGTAAAGATTTGTGTAAACTTTAATTCTTTAAATAATAAACCCATTAAAGTCAATTTGATTATTTGTTGAGTTCTGAACCCCTTCTGGGTCATTAATTAATCCAGTGTGGCAAAGGCCGAGTGTAATTTGCAATGTAAAGCTGAAAGTACGCCTTTTTGATAAGCAAGCCCCAAGCCCTGGGCCATTCAGTGTTCTTTTGTTATTCTTTAGTGACGGTGACCTTGAAGGTAAGTGATTTAACGACAAGGTCACCCGGCTACTCGGAGGAGGCTTGGTAAACAACAGGCGGAGGTGTTCAGCAACGTACTTGGAGAACTTCTACATAGGCTACGTGTATTGTTCTTGGTTCTAGACACGTCAGCCACCCCTAATCAGAACCAAGTGGCGCTCAGGCATTTCTTTTTCTGTTAAGCAATCCATCAGGGTAAGTGCCGCCGGTTTTTCTTTGAGCTTTCGAACCACGCCTTCCCGACTGAGTTAAGTGCGAGTAACCGGAGCAACAAAATCTGCTCCAGCACATTAAGATCTGTGTTCTTTTTAGTAAATCCGGCGAACCCTGTAGTTTGTACCCGTTTTTGAACAATCAATACGACCTATGTCGATCTGATGAAATAATACCGTAACACGTTATGATATTTTGCATCTACTGCAACTAAATCGGCAACATTCTGAATACGTTCAATTATTGCTTTAGCCCATTCATCGTCGCGATTCCCTGCTGCAGTCAAGACCGTGTCTTTTACAGATAGCTTCCGCACATCATATACAACTTTTCGCGCTGACACATTACTTTTCTTTTGCTTCTCTATAAACTCTTCGGTTATTTCTTCACTGCACAGAAAGCAATGGTTTTTAAAATTAAATGTTAGTGCAGCCGATTGCAACGATGTCAATGGCAAGAAAATCACATCACTGCTTCGACGCTTTGCCGTCATAATCAGTTTCTCATTTGTATAATGTATTTGACACGCACGGTGAACAGTGACTGTTTTCAATGTTTCCAACAAGCGTTCATGTTTTTTATGTTTTCTCTTCACACTAGATGCTTTCAGAGTTTTTACACCTCTCTCTTTTACTTCAATTGTTTCACCTTCATCTAAAGTTTTTTTACAAATGAAACAAACATTAACTTTATAAGCAGCCGTAGCGACACGCGCAACACTGTCATAGGCTATGGGCACACTGAACAGCGAATTCCCTGCGTTCGAGGTGGAGCGGCAGATGGTATTAGTCATACGGCGGAAGGGAAAGAAGGGGACGCGTATCCCTCCGACCGTTGGGTAGTCCTGTCGAAGTATACAGCATATACATTCTTCGACGCAGGAGGGTCGCGATTTTATGTGCTATATACAGTGGATTTAAAAAGGGTAAATCGGTGGTAGATCACATTTGGTTGATAAAACAAATGGAAGAAATGTGCAACAAGAAAAATATAAAAGTACAAGCACTGTTCATAAACTTTAGGAAATCTTACGACACAATCAAAAGAAAGGAAGTAATAAGAGCGCTAATAGAATTGAAGTTTTCAAACAAAATAATTGAATTAATACAAAAAACATTATAAAACACAGCAAACAAAATAAAATTTCAAGGAAGAACATCAGAAATGTTCATTAGTAACGTAGGACTAAAGCAAGGGGATCCCATATCAACTACCCTTTTCAACATAGTATTAGAAGCGCTTATAAGAAGAAGCAATATAAATACAAACTACTTCATATCAAGACATGCCTACCAATGCCTCGTTTACGCGGATGATGTTGTATTTTTGTGTAGAACAAAAAAAAGAACTCAAAAATGTAGTAGAAAAATTGCAAGAAAAAGCAAAGGAAATTGGACTAAAAATAAATGACAGGAAAACAATGTACATGATCATAGGAAACAATGGCAATACAGAAAATGAAATATTAACAGTTAAAGCGAATAATGGAGAAGTACATTTAAGAGCACAAAACGAGACAAAATACCTAGTGGTGAAAATTACAAAGCAAGGAGGGTTTAAAGATGAAATAATAACAAGAATAGCTGCAGGATCAAGATATGTAGGCGCCTATAATAAACCCCCAGAAAATCAAAATTTATCGAGAAAGGTGAAAGAATGTGTGTACAAAACCATCACAAGGCCGACAGTAATATTTGCTGCAGAAACTTGGGCGATGGATGGAGAAATGGAAAAGAAGTTAGAAATATGGGAGAGGAGAGTCTTAAGAAAGATATATGGAGGTGTGAAAGAAGGAGAAAACTGGAGGAGGACAAACCAAGAGCTACAAGAGTGCTACAAAGACAAGTCGATAACTCTAATAGTGAAACAGTGTAGAGTAAGGTGGCTAGGGCATATAGTGCGAATGAAAGAAGGTGATCTGGTGAAAAAAGTGTACAGTGCAAATTGGTATGGGAAAAACAGAAAAGTCAGACCTAGAAAAACGTGGCAGGACTGTGTAAACAAAGACATAGCACTCTTAAATGTAAACAACTGGAAGGAGGTAGCACAAGACAGGACGCTTATGGAAAGAAAAAGTTCAAACATTAGTTAAAAACATTAGCCAACGGTCTTCAGGCCTGTAGTGCTGTTATTATAATATACAGTGTCGGCCAAAAAGTCGGCATAATATGGAAAAACAATTATTTTTGATTTTTCAGAAAAACTTTTTACGTCAATAATTTGTGCTTGTCTAACAACCTATCATATATACCGAGTGATTTTTACTTCTTTAGAAAATTGAGTTTCTCGAAATTGTCAAAATCGAAAAAGTGCTATTTTTCGGAAATTAAGTAATAATTCAATGAGGTTTTTTTAGCGTGTGTTATTTTTAGCTAACTAAACAATCTCAAGGCCAGAACCCCTAATTTTTTTTAACTTTAGCTAAAAATAAATTTTTCAATTTTTTAAATATTTTTCAAAATTTCACATACAAAGACTTAATATTGAAGTTCAATTTTTGTATGTGAACACTTTAAAGAATTATAATTGGTGAATATAATATAAAATGTTAATTACTTCTTTAGATTTTTTATTATTTACCGAAAAGTAGTATGTTTGCATAATTTTTACGTTTTCTATGAAAGGCGCTTTTTAGGAGAAATATTTTTCAATTCTAATTAATATCTATTTAAATTGCTTCAAGAAACTCTAATCTAACCCTGCTAATGAAATACTGTTACAAAAATCCTGTAAATGTTCCTTTACAGTAATCTAAACAATTTCTTCATTTTTACTGTAAAAGAACATTTACAGGATTTTTGTAACAGTAATTCATTAACAGGGCTAGATTAGAGTTTGTTGAAGCCATTGAAATCGATATTAATTAGAATTGAAAAATATTTCTCCTAAAAAGCGCCTTGCATAGAAAACCTAAAAATTATGCGTACATACTACTTTTCGGTAAATAATAAAAAATCTAGAGAAGTACCTAATTAATATTTTATATTATATTCACCAATTATAATTCTTTAAAGTGTTCACATAAAACAAATTGAACTTTAATATTAAGTCTTTGTATGTGAAATTTTAAACAATATTTAAAAAATTGAAAAATTAATTTTTAGCTAAAGTTAAAAAAAATTAGAAGTTTTCTGGCCTTGAGATTGTTTAGTTAGCTAAAAATAACACACTCTAAAAAAATCTCATTGAAATATTGCTTCATTTCCGAAAAATAGCACTTTTTGACAATTTCGAAAAACTCCATTTTCTAAATAAGTAAAAATCACTCGGTAAATATGATAGGGGCTAACTAGGTTTTAGACAAGCACAAATTATTGACGTAAAAAGTTTTTTTTTTGAAAAATCAAAAATAAAAATTTTTCCCATATTATGTCGACTTTATATACCGTGTGTCCATAGGAGTACGCACCATAGAGATAAGATAATCCTAATAGAATATAAATACCAACCAGTGCTGTGACCACCGTCCCTTTTCTTGTACCATTTATAACAATATTGTTTCATACAGTGGCGAGTCAGAAGCCAGAAAATAATGTTTTAGCGTGCCGGCGATCACAGCATTAGCCGATCTTTCTATTCTATTAGGTTATCCCTATGGTGCGTCCTCCTGTGGACACACGGTATATATATATATCTCAAAGCATTAGGCTGCAAACAAGCGTTTTGGAAAAAATTTGCTAATAGTTTGCGTTTTAGACTGTTGCAGTTCGTAAACTATTAAACCTAGAAAAAAGATGTTTTTATACAAAAGTCGTAGGAAATTCCCTCATCTACAATATTCATTTAGACATTTTTGTAGTAGGACTAACTGAAAAGGAGATATTGCAAAAAAACTGGTTTTGGCCGCCAGTTTTCTAAGATAGCGACGCGAGCGGAGGCTCCCAAGGTCAAAAACTCAGGGAATCATTCATGGCCTTGAACCCAATGACCCTGTAAAAAATCAAAACTCCCGGATTTGATGTAAAGCAGCTGCCTTTTTTTGTTTCTTTTGACTGGGCTAAATTGACTATCGCATTATGTGAATACAACAATCCCTCACGTTGTGTAGGTACTTAATATGCAGATTTTGTAGAAACAATTATATTTGGCCCTTCTTGTGTAATTTGTGATCCCGAATTTTTGAAAGTGTGGTGTATTAGTTTGAGCACATTATGAACAAACTTTAAAACCAGCATCAAGGTAAATCTAACATCACTTTTATTTTTACTGTGAAAAAATTCAATATTAAACACTTTAGTGCTTGGAAAATTGGCTCAAGAAGACCCTTAGCACATAAGGAACTCTTGCAGTTGATAGAGAATTGCTATCGAATATTGAATATCTTAGTGAAGAGAATGAGGATGATGATTGAATAGTTTTAACCAAGGATAAAAACTGGTTTTTGAAATATGGCTCACCAACATTAAATGTAATAAAGCATATAATTTTATATCGTTTAAAGATATTTCTTAGAAAAATATACAGAAGAAACACATTAATCAGCTCGACTCTCCAGTTATAAAAAAATAGGTACCTATCGTTGTTAAACTCCTAAGTTATACACAAACTATATTATTCTTAGTTTTAGTAGTTACTTATGCAACTTTATTACCTATCTATATCAAACAGAAATTTATCTTAGGTAAATGACAGGCTTTAAAAAACTGCAAGCTTTGATTTACACGAGATGGATTGTGCACAATCAGATCACAGTTCTGTTGATTGGGGTGCTTAGCCACTTCTTTACTATTTATATTGTTGCAATATTTATAAGAACTCTATTAATATGCACATTGATTAATATAAACATAAGTTATTACAAATCCTTATTTTGAGTTATACTCGTCACTTTTTACCTTTCAGTGGCTTTATCAATCTCCGAGCAATGCATGAAAAATCAGAATGGAAGTATTTTATTTTCTACAGCACTTACGCTTGGCTTTCGCCTTTGGTCATAGTGGGGTTCGTGTGGAGCCTCAGAAAAAATGTAAAGCCGAACAGCTGGTACGACCCTGGTTTGAGGGACGAGCAGTGCACGTTGAATGGTAAAAGTTGTTACGTCATACATGTTTTAAGCTGTTCTATTACTGTTGTCCTATTTCAGATGGAATTCCAACTTTAGTCTATTATTATGGACCACTGGCAATCCTTCTAGTTGCAAACACAGTTCTGTTTATATTGACAGCCTGGAAAATAAAAAAAATTCAAAGAGACACCCTTATTCTCGAAGAAAGAAATAACAGCGTCTCACATAAGAACCACAAGGAGAGGTAAGTTGTTCACAGTTTTAGCTGGTTTAGATTTCCTAATGGGAAATATTTATTGAAAGCGTCCACGACGGCTTAATTCTTACCTATTTTATTGTAGGTATGATTTCAGAGGTAAAATCTCTTGGTAGGTACCTACCCTCTATTAAGTGTCGTTCTAAACTTTTGCTTTTTAGAGCTTCAAATATTGAAATCCATTGAACTCTAGGAAACACTTGTTTTAGATACAAAAAACATAGATGTAATTCTTGGTTTTATTCAATAGCTTTTTCGGTTGCCTGACATACTAGTGGCAAAATAGCATCTTGCCTTTCTCTATTTGCTCAAAAACCTGTGGTCCCCCTTCCAGGTGTTTGCTATAGTTGTTGTTCAGGGACACTGAACAGTGAAATTCTCTTGTAAGTTTGCTAATGTGTTCAGTCCCCATTTTATTGACAGATCTGATAAGTAACTAAGCCGTTTTTCCTTCATCTCTTGCTTTGTTGTTGCGTTTTAGTATTTTCTCTGCTTTTCAATTTCTTAATAAAAATCATGTTACACCAATTTCAGACTTGTTAAGAGTTTGGTTTTCTCTCCGGTTTTAGAAGCATGTTATTTTTTTATTCTCAATAATTTGTAACGAGGCTTGTATGCAAGATCCAACACAATCTTTCTTTTGCATTTGCAGATTCTATGTATACCTGAGGCTGTACTTGGCCATGGGGATAAACTGGTCCATGGAAATCGTGTCTTACGTAGTGAGCTGGAAATTTGCGAGTGTACCGAGGTCCGTGTGGTACCTGACCGATTTCTGTAATGCAGCCTTTGGAGTGGCCATCTTCGTTATATTCGTTTTTAAGAAGCACATTTGGAAACTGCTGAAACAAAGGTACATCAGTTTGTAGTGAAATAGATATTAAAGACCGTCAATAGTACCTATAACTAATGTGCGTAAGAATGATGTATCTAAAACATTAATTTACAGATATCGCACAGTAACAAAAAGGAAAATAAATTTGAAAAAATCTGCCACTTCGCTTTATCCCATGTGAAAGTTCTTCTTCACGGAGGTATTAGATAATAAGTCTTCAAACGCTAAATATTTATTGTTATTAGATATTTTTAATGTTTTCTAATAAAGTATTTTTATTTAAATTTAATTTGTTCTTATCACCTGTCAGTTGTGAATACACAATAAATATTTGAATTTTCAGGTTCTAGTACATATGAAAAGGTAAAGAGTACCTTCAGAATGCTCCTGTAGCAACAGGAAATTTCTCTACGTTTACCTAAAACCTACTACTTTTAGGAAAAACAGAAATTAATTTTAATAATAAAGTATTACTGGCAAACTGAATGCCTATGTAAAAAAATAAAAGTTACTTTTGCAGCGTTCTTGATATCTTATATTACAAGAGCCGATGCCGGCCGTCCAGACCGTAAGCACAAGTGGCGCCGGCACACGCAGCATGAAGGGCCTACATACTAGCAAGTGGGGCGCGCACATGCCGACCGCGCACAAGTTGCGACGCAGCAAGCATTTGTATTGTTAACGCTGGCAAGGCCGGACGTCGGGTGGCTACCAGCTTAAGCAAGCATTTTTATTGTTAACCGTTTCTTTACGCTAGCAGGGCCAGACGTAGACTGGCCAACGCATTATAATAGTATATTAAGTATTAAGAACGGTAAGTACATTTTACCGATCGAAGACAATTCTGTGGCAAAAATACATAAGAGTATAAGTCGACTTATCTCATTTCTGGTTTTATTGATGTCCAGAGCAATATCGGGCATCTAAATACAAGAGGATATAAGTCTACATACAATAACCGCATTGTTACAGCGAGTTTTCTAAATGGGATATGTAGACTTATTCTCTGAAAATTTACTAAAAATTGATAAAAAACAAATTTAGTCAATGACAAATAGATTCATGTGAACTAATACCCCGAGTCAAAGATTTTCGTAGAGTTATCTACAACGCCAGAACAGCATATGTTAACTTATACCCTTTTGCCATTTCATAACATTACGTTATTGTTAGAAACAAATAACTTATGTACACTTATACTACGAGTGCATCTCCATGCAGGTGCAATAGCGTGTTTTAGCGGTCCAGTGTTCCAATGTTATTATTAGTTATTATATTGTAGTTTAACGAATAAGTGCCAAAATGGACACACGCTCTCGTGCGTACAAAGTTTTGCAGAAGTGCTGTAACAAGAACTTAACCGGTAAGTTTACACATAACCTCACATTATTAGAACTCGAAACCACATATGCTGGTTTAGTTTATGTCTACATATGCTGTTTTGTCATAGTAATTATTTATCAGAAAATACATATTCCGGGAAATTGCAAAACGCTATATGTCAACTTATACTCTTTTGCTATTTCATAAAATGAGTAAAAGGAAATGCTGCGGTAAGGTATAAGTTTCGTATTTATTTATTTTCTAGTAGAAATAGTTTTAGAATCAATATCAAAGCAAGCTGTAGTCAATAAATCCACTTGATTCTTTTGATTACCAGCGAAAAGAATTAAATGTTGTTCTGAAATCTCCAGCAAAATATTTAATGTTCCTGTAAAATGATCATTTTTGACTTATACCCTTTTGCCTTTTCACCACAGAATTGTTATCTGTGGCCTTAACATTCGTGATGCTCAGGGCCCCCGCAACCGCGCGTGCAACGCGTGCACCGCACGCGGGCGCCAGTCAAAAGGGGCGCCAAACCGGAGATTTGTATACAATTTGAATTTTTATTTTTTCAACAATTTCAAACGATTCCAATGAAAAAAGCACTAAGGCACTAAAGAAATCATTTTTTTATCTCAATTCATAACATAATCAATAATCTTATTGAAGTTTATGTTCGTTGATATAATGACCTATTCCTATTGTGACAGAAAACATTATATTTTTGAAATCAAATAGCTAGTCCTTTAGCTTTAATTATTAAATATAATAAAATCGATAGGTTAGTTAATTCTGTGTGCAATATACAATACCCTGAATAAAAATTATAGAGATGATAATGTTTTCGAGGAATAACTTGCTCAAGCTGGAAAACTAGCAGCCGCTGTTGAGATAGAGTAAGGTTTTCTTCCATTAAATACTGTTAGACGAAAGTATAAACCAAAATTGTTTGATTATGAATATAGCAATGAGACACCTCAAGATCCAAAAACCGCGTTTAAAATAAATTTCTTTTTTAAAAATAGTTGATCAAACACTAAGTTCTTTAAATAGTAGATTTGAAATGATATCTGATTATGACGTTTTTGGTTTTTTAGTGATATTTTTAAATTAAATGACGAGGATATTTTAAAAAGCTGTCGTGCTCTACAACAAAAGCTAACTAATCAGAAAAAGAAGGAAGCTGACGTAGACGAAAATGATTTTTTAACAAGATAAAAGCCCTAAGGTTGTTTTCATTACTTACCTGAAGCGTCAAATCCCCTCGACTTCCACAATATATATTTGAAAACAATCTAACTTCATCTCTACCAAATATTACCATTACATTAAGAATCCTGCTTACTTTACCTGTGTCTGTAGCTTCTGGTGAGAGATCCTTCTCAAAATAAAAAATTTAAAAAAAGTATTTGAGGTCTACCATGTTACAAGAAAGATTATCTGGTTTGGAAGTCTTAGCTATAGAGCAAGAGATCCTCCATAAAATTCATTTTGGCAATATTATAAAAGAATTTGCAGCAGCCAACTCCAGAAAAAAACCTATTTAATTTTTGGATGATTGCATGTTTTATTTGTTTATTGTTTGGTTTGTTTTTTCCTTTGTAAAAAATTTAAAGAAGAATAAAATTTTAGTTTTTAAAATCTGTGTTGTCATTACAAAATTAAAATAAAATGTGTTTTCGCATGTGGCTAAAATGTTTAAACAACTACAACTACAGCAAACCAGGAAATTTAAAAAAACATATGTAACAGTTTAAAGTTTTTATACTTCAAAATATTATTTATATAAGTACTACATACAGGGTGTTGTGGAAATGAGTGCAAATATTTTAACCAGTGATCGAGCTCACCAAATTGAACAACTTTTCTATTTATCGTTTTTCATTTAATCGCATATTTTTTCAATCATCTATCTCCCCCAAATTTGACGAGCCGCTTGGTAAGCAAATCTACGTTAAAGGTGAATGACACAAGATATATTAAAACTGCAAAGTTCTTGAACAAAAAACATGCGGTCAATAACTTACCTACCTCAATTGGTAAGGTACGTTGCTGACCATATGTGAACTAAGGTTTTATCAGTAACTATGCAGTTTTTGTTGGTTTGCATATTTAAGAAATTTTTTTTGTGTTCTCTTCGTTTAAATTAAAACAGTATTCCATAGGTCGGTATGCATTTTTAGAGTAAAACTGTTTTGAATTTTAACTCAGTGTTGAGGGCGTTTCCGAAAAAGTGATAAATGGAAAAGTTGTCCAGTTTACCGAATTCTATTACGGGTTAAAATATTTGCACTAATTTCCATAACACCTTGTATATTCAAAGGGCGCCAAAATATTTCCAGCACGCGGGCGACGATAACCCTTGCGGGGGCCCTGGTGATGCTTATGGGGGTTTTTGTACGATAGAAATGTATTTTTCTTCAAATGTCAGTAAAATGTGACATATACCACAGAATAAACACCTAACGGATTTAAAAGCGACACTCGCGGCGGCGCCGAGTAGTCGATTTCAGGTATGGCGGCCATATTGAAAGAGAGTAGATAAAAAATAATATGTTAATGGCACTGTAAGTCTATGTCAAATTCGAGGTTAGCAGATTAGGTTTTGCGTCAGTCTGTGTTAAAACTGACGCAAAACCTAACCTGATAACCTAGAACTTTTACTTAACGTTCTAGAACTTTTACTTAACGTTCTAGAACTTTTACTTAACGTTCTAGAACGGTAAGTAAATTACTTATCGTTCTGTTTATCTTAGTAACCAGTAAACATAACTTACTGATTTGGCAACAAACGCGGTCAGCAAATGAAATAGTTCTATCGTGCAAAAAAATATTTCAGAGAAATCAACCAATACAAAAACAATTTGCGGTTTTTCAAATTCCTTTTCGTTAACCATACTATTGAGTAATGACAGTTGTTCAATTGCTTTTTGATTAAATATAAACAGGGCTACGCGCGCTATTGCGTAGTCTATCCTATTCAATTTACCACCATTTTTTGACCTATTACGTTGGGCCATTCCGTTCTGTTACACACCCCGCCCCTGCCTCCCCCTGCCGTCCACCTGTACCAAAGAAGGGGGCCATCGGGGCTCCGCCCCTCTCCAAAGGGGCCCTCGGAGCTCCGCCCCCCTCCAAGGCGCCCCTCGGGGGCCGCCCCTCTACAAGGGGGTCCTCGGGACTCCGCCCCTCTCCAAGGGGGCCCTCGGAGCCCATCCCCTCTCCAAGGGGGCCCTCGAAACTCCGCCACTCTCCAAGCGCCCCTCGAGGCTCCGTCTCTCTCCAATGGGGCCTTCAGGGCTCCGTCCCTCTTCAAGAGGCCCTCGGGGTTCCGCCCCTCTCT
The DNA here is from genome assembly GCA_940337035.1 of Agriotes lineatus. Taxonomy (NCBI): domain Eukaryota; kingdom Metazoa; phylum Arthropoda; class Insecta; order Coleoptera; family Elateridae; genus Agriotes; species Agriotes lineatus. The sequence continues at coordinate 117,276,885 of OW679201.1, read as the reverse complement.
AAGGAGGCCCTCGGGGCTCCGCTTGTGTCCAAGGGGACCCTAGGGGCTCTGCCCCTCTCCAAGCGGCCCTTAGGGCTCTGCGCTCTCCAAAGAGGCCCTCGGGGCTCTGCCCCGGTCGCGAAATCGAGGCGACGGGACGGCGAAATGCATGCAAACGCAAATGCCGCCGCTACCGGAACCCGCATTCACTCAATCAGGGACATTGCGTCTGCAATTGCGACGGACACACACGTCTGGATCGTTCTCCTTTATTATATAGAGGATCTTGTATGATATGCATGTTGTTGGATGGTTTAAGATTTATTGAGGCGTGGTTTATTATACGAGGTGTTTCAAAGTTATACAGAACAAATATAAGCGCGTTATTATACAGCAAAAAGTAAGAGAAAAATCCTTCTTCTTCTTTCAGTGCCTCTCGTGACCGAGGTTGGCGATCATCAATGCAACCTTTACTTTGGCAATAGCTGTCCTAAACCGCGATGTACTGTTTATCCCATACCACTCTCTAAGATTTCTTAACCAAGATATTCGTCTTCGGCCGACACTTCTTTTGCCTTGGATTTTTCCTTGCATTATGATGGAGGATTTGATATCTATCATGTCGCAGTACATGCCCTAGGTATTTTAGTTTTGTTTTCTTGATGTGCCGTAGTAGTTCTGGCTCTTTTCTCATTCTATGGAGCACTTCCTCATTTCTTACTCGATGAACCCAGAGAATTCTCAACATCCTCAAAATCCTAAAGAACATATTTCTTAAAATCATTCATTTCAAAGATCATCTATATTCAGAATCTAGAAAGCGTCATCAGTTACCAAATAATCCAAATGAAGTGTTAAAGAATGACAATATAAATGAACTTAAAACTATCAGATTTATGTTATAATGGAAACTATACAATTTATTGTAACTTTATCTTTATAGGGCGGTAATAGCCTAGCTGCTGATGCTCCATTAACCAATTAAATAAAAAAACAGATATCCTTGATCAAAAAATTAAAGATAGTAATTCGTATTTAAAACGTTTATGATTTAGTAAGCTTGTGTTTTGTCCTAACACAAGTTTTCTTTGCTTACATACAATATGGTGCGTGGTTTATAGTAAGCAGTAAAAAAATATAAGCATGCGTTCCAAAATAGTTTATTTTAGGTCTAGCTTCGATTAATTTGCAAAAAAAAAACGAATTTAGTAAAATTTATAGTAATTTTTCGTAGTGCCCTTCTTCTTCTATGTCACCCATAACAATTCTGACAGTTGTAAGTAAAACAAACAGATATTGAAAACAAAACATCAACCTTCTAAATCCAAATGTTTTAAAAACGGATTGCTATCCTTAATTCTTTGATCAAGGATACGTATATTTGAAATAAATGATTTTAGGACATGTTTATTAGGTTTTTTGTTCTTATTTTTTGCTCTAGACCAACGTTTTTATATTTATTCTATGCAATTTTTAAACATCCTGTATATTCAATGAGAATATTTAGGTGCAACCTCTTTCCGTCAATGATAGGCCTCTTTGAAACTTTTTAGACCATATGTAGATATACTTCCTTCAATAAAACAAATGCAATATATTTTTGCTAAATTACATGGTCCCTAATTTGTAGATCCAATGGCTCATCTCTTAGTACGTATAGGATCTCTAGTACGGGACAGATAAGGGTTTAGGCTTTGGATAGGGCACAACAGCACATCCTCCCTTTAGAAAAGTCTCTGGTGTTTAGGTATTTGTTAGCCCAAGAACTGTTATGATGATCTTACCGGGTTCACCACTTTGAAATTAAAGTTGGTCCAATAAGATATAACCGATTGTGGAAAACAATAACCTTCCTTGTTATTTAGATTAGAACAAATTACAACCATAACTTATAAACACATCAATATGTTTTCAAATATAATTACTAATAGCGATTTAGGTATAGAGGTATAAGTAATTAGAGGCTAAAGTATCTGACCCGCGCTCTTGTCTTAGTCAGAGTGACGCAAGACGGATGGGCAAGCAATGATGGAATTGAAGAATGTCTACATTTATATAGGTTGCTTGTGAAAGGCAAATGATTCTCCATTCTTTTGATACAATAGGATTGTCCAGCTCGGACAGGAGCTATAACTTTCGCCTTGCAAAGGAATCCCATTTTCTCGGTTCGGGTTTACGATTCATTATTCGCCGGCAAAGGTTTGGTCTCACTTTCCTCTGGTCCATTGTTATTCGAGTCGGACGTCTGTTCGTTTATTGCTCCCTGCAATTGCGTCTATTCCATGATGCACAAGGAGTAGGTGGAAATCATGCTGTGACGATGCGGAATGCCTGTTGTGTACAACCTGTAGCGCGACGTTTGGAAGGTTCGTTGCATTCATTGCGTGAGGACATTACTTAAAGAGATTTTTTAACTGCAAGCACACAATTCATTTTGACACTTTCACCAGAACGGTCGCACCCCAAATTTTCACTTTTATTAGTGTTCCCGGTGGCATTTTTACAATTATAATTGCGAAGGGTAATTCCTGACGTTTTCAGGCAGTTTAACACAGCTCTGCTGCAGGTGCAATAATCTATTTGCACTCACTTCATTTACACACTGATACGTCTCATTGCTTCGAGTACACTGTCACTGTTTTTTATATTCCTGTAAATAGACGGTCTACTTTAGATGTCATTTTGAAGGACTAAAGTATGAGATAGAGTAACAACACCACACACCAACGATATACAAACACTTGACTTAAAGCTAGAACAATAGGCCTAAGTACAAGTGAACTTGATTCAGCTTCCACCCAAAAAAAGTTTAGTTTTTTCATTTTTATTTAAATGAAAATAAGCAAGCAAAAGAGGTTTTAATTCTGATTTTGAAAATATATAGTTTGTTGGGTTTTAATACTTAGTAAAGTTGCTACAACGCTAGGCAAAATAAAAAAGCGACATTATATATAAGTGTACCATAGTATGACTTTGTTGACTAAGAAAAGGGTAGATACTCCAATCTCAGCACTTTTTTTTGAGCTAATGGTTATAGGAAACTCCACTTGTATTTTGTTGACGTTTCGATTTTTATTTAAATCACTATCAAGACCTGCAGAAGAATTAACAGCGTAGAAAGGAATACTAGCTAAAGCTCTAATTCTTACCGAAAATACATGTTCTGCAAGATTAAGTTAATTGCAAGCATGTGCAGGATAAAAATGTTTCTTCCATAATATTGATTTGCTTGAAGCTGCAGGTTTGTATGCAGTTACATGTCAGGCATGACTTTATGTTATGATTTACAAACCACATTTACAACGAGTTTAGAATTAGTTAAAATACAATAAATTCAAACATTGCTAGCCAAAGTTAACAACAGATTTCAATGTGCAGGCCGGTCGAGCAGTTTGACTGGCACATGCGCATTTTACAATAGCTCCATTCATACGAGAGCAGTCCGAAAACTAGTTTGCAGGTACGCCGTAGCTTAATAGTATATTAAATAACGAGTTTTATAAGGTAGCTTTTATTGCACGAGTCCAAGTTTAGAACACGAGCCATACAGTGGGGAGTGTCGTAAAAGACGAGTGCGATAAATTACTTATGAAACGAGTTTTTTACTCTATTTTTTCTATTTTGCGTCGTTTATGACATTTTCTTATTCCTCTTATTTATTCAATGATCGGCCTACGGCCTGTTCCTTCTTCGGTTTGTCCTCATCTTTGTCTATAAGTTGTCACTCCATCTGGTTAAGTTTTACGTCAGTCTGTGTCAAACAACAAGCAAAACCTAACCTACTAATCTCGAATTTGACATAGACTGACAATACACTTCAGTACTGCGAAACGTATAACACATATCACAGCCTGCCCTAATTGATTTTTTTATTGATCTACCTGTACAATCTTCTTGTTTTTAAATTCACTTTATTTTCGTTCTCGACAATTTTGCATCATTCACACCCTTTCATATACCAAACAGATCAACAAAATCACATTATTATAAAGTTTATTTCAAAATTTCAGCCTTTTTCAAATTATAATAACATGTTTTTCTATCAAAATTTATTTGTGTACATAAAATTAATATCCCCCTAGTGATATCGTTTTTTCATATTTTTTACAGTTCAACGCTCTATATAATTTATTATCACATTTATTTTAACACCAGCTATAATGAATAACATTTCTCAAATAAGTACCTATTTGTTATCAATCTTCCACTCTATTTCAGGTAACTTTTAAAACAAGTTGGAACCCTTCTGTGTCTTATTTTTCATTGTTCAACTGAATTCAAATTCTATTCCATTATTTTACAAAATACATGTTAATAATTCTGATACCCTTTTATTATACCCAAATTCATCTTTTTAATTTTAATTAATTAATTAATTTATTTAGATAATAATTGCCCAACAGCAATAGCCAATAATAGGACAATATAAAAAAAATATTCGAACAAACGAATAAATCTACATACAAGACAGAAATGATGTGTTGCGTATTTAGTTAAATGCTAACGTTAAAAATAATCTTAATTCTAAATTTAAAAGTAAAGATAATATAAAGTTAATTATAATTATGATTACGACGCTCAGAAACTGATCTTAAAATATATGATAATGTGTTACAGTTTAAGTCAGTGCAGTTACATACAATGGTATAATTAATACACATTACATAAATGAGAGATCTGAAAGTTAAATTTGTACGCGCTTAGGGAAGGTAAAACATCGAAACTTGCCTACTATGTAGTCGTGGTACATGAAAAATTAGTTTTTCATGTAAAACCGAGCAATCCGTTTTGTTATGCAATAAATGATATAAAAATTTAACACTAATATTAACCCTGCGACTCCAGCTCGACTCAAATTGAAATTTACTAAGTAAAATGTTATGGTCAATAATGAAATATGTGAATCATTTTTTTAAATATGATATCAAACCCTTGTACTGCATTTATAAAATAACTTAACCTTCTTATGTGCAATCAATTACAGTATATTTCGAGATATTTAAACTTTAACCGTTGTTGGATTATTTGACCGTCCACTTCCAGCTTTGCATCTGAGAAGTTTTTTTAGAGGTATCACACATTTTGTCTTCTCGGCTGAAATTATCATATTGTGACGCTTTCCCGTCAGATTAAAGGTATGAAGTAATCTTGGAAGATCGTATTTGTTTTCTGCAAATATCACGCCACCATCGGCCTAGCAGAGAATTACAACTTCTACCAAGATTTGGCTTTTTTATTACTTCATCCATTACTATATTAAACAGTAGTAGACTTAGTGAGTCCCGCTGTCTAATTCCACTATTCACAGAGATAGAATTAGTCCTTTTCACGTACACTTTTACCCACCCCGGGGTGTGATCAGTAGTCCCGGGTTCAAAACCCCGGGGTAGACACGAGTGTACGTGAAAAAACATACAAAAATCAGTCCTTCCCAAGACTAACCAGGAGTTCATTCACCTGAAGACGGGAGTAGACCGAAAACTTCCGAAACGTCGTGTGATTAACAGCAAAGACAGTGGAAAAAGTCCGATACATTCGATAACATAAGACTGTAAGATCTCTAATAAATTAAGCCAAAAGTAAATTTAAAATAAACCAATCTTGTTTGTGATTGGGAATACTACAAGTCTGTGTAATTTTGCTACTCTAGCAGTTCTCAATAGAAGAAAAGTGCTCAAACAGAAATGTTCCTAAAGAAAAAGGACAAAATTACGTTTACATAAAAGGATTATAGTTGCAGGCGAAACAATTGACCCAGACGTACTATTTTGACGTCCGATATTAGTAACTGACATACAATAACATCCCACATCAACAAATGATCTACAAATCAGGATGGCATCGGGGATCGTTTCGTTAAGAAAATGGCTTCAGAAGAACGAACTTACGCCTTGAACTTCATTGCACTGGGCTCGACCTTGATATAGTGCTCGCACGAAACAGCGCGTTTCGAAATGTATTAATCCTAACTGAACATAAAATTAAACGTAACAAACTTCCAGAGGGTGTTCTCCGAAGAGTTACACAGTCGTGACGTCAGGCAGTCGTCGATGAGGCGGCAAAAACAGCGATAAAAATAGAAACTTTCCAGCAACGGGTGCAGTAGCTTTCCAGGCCTAATACCAGCAAAGTTTGTATGGCCTAATCCAAGGCCAAATTCGGATGCGACACAGCAAGTTCGGGCTACTTCCAGGTAAAATGTTTTCAGTTTAAAAGCGATAAGCAATCTCTTCCGTGGCATGAGACGCGCTTAAGAAATGCGTTTACGTACGCGAATTGTGTTGATTTAAATAAGGTACATGCAAGAGCACCAGGAAGCTTCAGGCCAGGGCCGATTTTAAAGACATTTTGACATTTGCGTTTTTTAAAGAAAATTATTTCATTGTTATTTTTAATGTTGTTTCATATATGTTTGTCATGTACATGCGAGTAGCCCTAGCTATCTCGCACGTAGGTTATATTAGGATTGAATTCCGTTTTCTTGGATTTTATTTGTTTTCGGCGATGTTTTTACATATGTTTTGTAGTCAAAAAACTGTAGAAACAAATTGGTTTTGCTTGTGCATCGTTTGAAGTTGTGTTTAGCCCAAGAACACTCAGGAGAGACCACCTTACTGTTATTTGGCAAAATTGACACTTTACAACCACGACTAGGATACTTTAGGGTTTTATGTATACGCTAGCTAACCGGACAAAAGTGCAAATAACTATTAAATATTAAGGCGTACGAGACGCTTTGTTCAAATATAACATAACCACGGAAGGGTAAACAAACGACACATTTCAGTGTGATGCCCAACTAAGGGATTGAACGGAAGTATCATTTCAACCGCTATCCAATGGCTGCAGATGCGGACAACGCGTTACGTGTGTAAGAAAGTACTGCGATATGAACTATTACTTGGGTGGACACGAAACTTGCATTTACAGCAATTCCTCGAGGTAAAGTGCAGATTTCCAAGTACGGAACAGTGATTGTCGAGAATAAGTTGGTTCAAACGCGGTTTGTTCATGGCATGGTGGAGTGCGCGTCTGATAAGCAGAAAGGGCAGTTTCTGAACTTTCCCTCGATCGATCGTAGGCAATATTACTTGGAGCTCACCGACAAACGCCCGAGAGGCTTCTTCTGTACTTCTGACTATGCCATTATGAGTTTACAGTTGTCATATAAATTAAGTAGCATTGGTAAGTGACAGTAGTGTATACAGTATGTGAGAGGGGCATGGAATTTGTTTTTATCATATAACATTTCTGAATATGGACGAGAAGATTATCAATAATTTTAGGTTTTTGCATTCGGCGAAACGTAATGTTAATGGAACCGCTTTTTATTTATAGGTGTGATGCATTACCTGCTATTTTTGCCGATTAACTCATACTTTACACAATTTTGCCTCTTCGGATTTCGGAAGTTAATGCGCTACATTTTTGCTCTTTTTGCTACCTACGCCTTACACATCTTCAACTATCTTTACGTGAGCTGGGATAAATAAAAGTTTCCCATCTGCAGAACAAGTAAGCCCAATTCGCTGCTTTTAGGAGGGAAAATGTGGATGCTTCTATTTCAGCCATTCTGCCGATGTTTTTCTTCTTGTGCTCGTTCTTCTGGATGAAGGTGATGATGACACATGCTAGATATTTCATTATTCTTTTTATATGTATACATTTGAAAGACACTGTGTATAATCCATGTAACGCACACCACTTTAGTGGAATGAAAATACAAGTCCTTAGCCTCAAGATTGGTCGAATTACTCAGTTCGTACAGGAGGTAACTCGTGACGTCATAAAACACACGAAATATTATTTTGAGTTTCGTTAGGTTGATATGCATGCTTTACATTCAAATTACAAATTAATATTACACTAGATTATACAAGTTACAGGCATCGTAACTTAATTGACATTAATTGACAGCTATTCATTTTAATTTCGAAACTAGCGCTTATCATGTGACGTCACGAGTTACTTTTACAGAGTAAAAAATCTGGTGTGATACACTCACACAACTTTCTTTTACAGTGATCTTATCTTCTTCTTCTTCTTATAATTAGTCAAAAATTTCACTTTTAATTTTTAACCATTTGTTAAAAATTTTCAAAAATTACAAATTCTACAAAAACGGTACAAAATCGAGTGTTAGTTGAAGAGACAAATTTTCTCTAGAATTTTAAGGTGAATTCAAAAATGTAATAATATACCGGGTGTTTTATTTAAAATAGGAGTTAATAAAAAAAATAGAAAAAAAAACAAAAGAAACCCACTTTAGAAGTATTCAACTGGAAAATCACCTATCTCACATCAATACACATTAAAAATGTAAGAAAAATGTAAAATTAAAAAAAAATCGTTAGAGCCGTTTTTGAAAAAATCGAAAAAAACTGAAAAATCACAAGAGTAAACACCTACTTCCGGTTATGCGATTTTCTTCTTGCTGTCTCATCTACATAGTACACAAAACTTATATATGAAGTTTCAATGCCATACCTCTTTTCGTTTTTGAGATATTCTGTTCACAGACACACACACAGACAGACAGACACACAGACAGACAGACAGACCAATGAAAAAAAATATGTTTTTTGGGATCAGGGCACTCTGAAACGTGAAGATCTGTTGCAAACTCAATTTCGAATTTTTGGGGTGAATCCAATACTTCCTTTATAGTAGTAAAAGGAAGTAAAAATCAAACCATTATACCTTCTATACGAATTACACAGTTATCAGTTCTACCAATCTTGCTTAACTTCAGTTGCCTGGGTCTATTGTTTGCATAACAATATGATGTTTAATGCACTCGAGGTAACCGTATTCAGGAGATAAGTGCTCAGTATGTGCTTATTGTGATCTCATTTGTTTAACTTTTTAAACATCCTTAAGGAGTTTAGACTGTTAATATTCAGATGCAAGCGTTTGCAGTTCTGTCAATTGGGTTGCCTAACCACTTGTTCATAAATTTGAAATGTTTATAAGAACTGTATTAATGGAAATAGTACTTGTAATGATTAATATAAGTACAAATTATTATAAATAGGCATTTGTAGTTATCTATGAGATTATTAACTTTTCTATTTTCAGTCGCTTCATAAATCTCCGAGCAATGCAAGAAGAATCGGAATGGAAGTATTATCTTTACTACAGCACTTACGCTTGTCTTTCGCCTTTGGTCATAGTGGGGTTCGTGTGGATCCTCAGGAAAAATGTAGAGCCATACAGCTGGTACGATTATGGTTTAAAGGTTGTTGACTGGTAAAAGTTGCTAATTTGCAATGTTTTAAGCTGTTTTAATTGTTTTTTCTTATTTTAACTGGAATTCCAAATTTAGTCTACTGTTATGGACCACCGGCGATGCATCTAGTTGCTAACACAGTTCTGTTCGTTTTGACAGCCTAGAATATAACACGAGTTCAAAGGGACACCCTTATTATCGAAAAAGTAAATAACAGCATCTCACATAAGAACCATAATGAGAGGTAAGTTGCTAATAGTTTTAGTTGACTTTAAGTTCCTAATGGGAAGTGTTTATTAAAAGTGAATTTGTTTGACTCTACGACGGCTGGATACTTGTATTGTATTGTATGCTTTGTGGCAAAAGCTGCTGGTAGGTACCTACCACGGCATACACAAGATAGTATGACAGATGCATAGATAATATAACCCCACAGGAACAGGACAGATGACAGCGCGCATGGGTGGTTAGTAGAGATGAGTCGTTCCGCAAGGAACGTTCTTTCGGAACGGTATTTTTTAGCAACGTACCGGAACGTTCTTAACATAGGATGAACGCGTTATTTTGGAACGACGGAATAAAACTGAAACTGTGAAAACCAGAAGAACGCAACACAAAGACAGTGTTAGTGTTGTGGGTTGCGCGTCGCTGCTCGGAACTAATCACGATTCCCGTTCCATGTTCCATCCTCCCAGTCCGGCAAGGAAGGAGGGAACTGGGAACGTACTTTCCCGTTATGTTTTTTCATTGAAAGAAACGCATAATATTGTAAAATATTATAAATGCTAATTTTATTGTAAAATGTAAAACGACGAATTAATTAATTTTTCAGCATAATAATAGTCGTTATTTACTGATAGAACTAAAAATAAGAACAGTTTAAAATTTTGATATAAATAGAAATTTCATCAAGCCATGAATATAAGAATTTCACTAAAGGAATCTTGTTTTAAAAACAAGCGTTGTTGTTTTTCAATCTCACTGATATTTCTTTAGATACACGAATATTATAACAACACTTAAAATGAATTTTAAAAAACACCTTATTAATATGTCGCCAATAAAATAATAATAAACGTTCTAGAATGACGTAGCCAGTAATGTCATTTGGTTCCTTCGTTCCGGAAGAACGTTATTTTGGAACGGTATTTTTTCGGAACGAGAACGTGTGGAACGTTCCGCCCATCTCTAGTGGTTAGTGGGCGGCAGATGCGTGACGTCACTCGCATGACAACGGCGCGGACACCAGTGAGACGCACGCGTAAACACAAAGGTTTTTAAGAAATGCACTAGGAATTTTGTATTTTTGTTCTGCTGCTGTAACACTATTATGGCCGGTATTATAAACGATCAATAAATCATTAGATAATTATTTGTGAAGTAAATTTACTTCCCCAGTAAACTAATAGGCAAATAAACAAAAGCGCATCAAAATTTGTTTACTAATGAATAAAATGTCATAAGCATTAACATTTTGATGCGCTTTTGTTTACTTTAACAACGAATTAAAGTTAAGCTGTACGGATTTATTAGCCGAGTAAAGTTATTTTGCGTTTATAATACGCAAATTACGGAATAAATTAATTTATTCTCCAAGTAAATTTTATTTAGGGAATAAAAAGTTTTATAATTATGAAAGTATCAAAAATAATTTTGGCCATAAAAAAGTATAGATTTATTAGAAATACTATATGTACATGATACACTAGATAACGAGAAAAGTAAACCTTAACAAGCACACATGTACAAACTACTCTAAGTAAATTAAGACACTAAGTACAGTATAATATTTTAAAGATGGTTAATTTTTATTTTTTTTTATTTATGGCCAGTATTATAAACGATGAATAAATCAATAGATAACTATTTGTGGAGTAAATTTACTTCCCTAGTAAACTAATAGGCAAATAAAATTGCGTATTATAAATCAAATCTGTCAGTTAAATAACTATTTTAGAAATAAACCATTTTATGTAGTAAATTACTGACCGAAATTACTCATTTTCATGTGCGATAGATGGCGCCACCAATTTTTTAAAACCAAACTGTCAATTTTGAAAGTTGATGATTTCTGTTTCTTTAATAAATCTTGTATAATCCCTTATAATTATGGAGAAGAAACGTGAAAGAGGAAAGAATTATACAGAGCAAGAAAAAGAAAGCTTATTGGAAATTATAAAAGAATTTTACAATATTATAGAAAATAAACAAACAGATGGTTCCAGCGTGAAGTTGAAAAATGAAGCCTGGGAAGCAATTGCTGATCAGTACAATGCCACGGCTCAAACAGGTATTAGATCTGTTTCTCAGTTAAGACTTTTATATGACTGCATTAAAAAGAAAGCTAAAAAAGATAAAGCCAATGAGAAAGTTGAAATTTATAAAACTGGGGGTGGCTCATCCAAAGGTCAAATGGATGCTATCGGGGAAAAGGTTTTAGCTTTAAATGGTGCAAATTCCACACTGGAAATAATTAACATATATGATAGTGATGCCCCATTTGATAATCTTCTTCAAGCGCACTGGATACTGTAGGTGAACTTACATCTGACACAGATGATACAGAAGACATGATAACCGTAATGTAAATTATTAAATATATTAGTACAATCGAAATGAAGCTTAATAGAACACGATTTTGTTATATTTTCACCTTTGGATGGACTGGAAAATAAAACTGACGCTATACTTTTGACTTTTAACTGTCAAATTATCCAGAGAATAAAATTTATTTGGTAAATTAATTTTAATCTCAAAGTAAATTTTATTTAGGAAATAAAAGTTTTATAATACCGAGCATTAGAAAAATAAAAAATGTAAATCTGAAGAAGCACACATTAATGTAAATTAAATTACAACAAACTACTTTCGCTAAAATAATATCATTTTCTTATGTTGGTAAATTTTGAAATTTTGCTCGCTAATTTTCTCTGACAATTTCTGAAACTTTTCTGCCGGTTAATATCTCGCAGCCGGATGTAAAGATTTCCCATGCATTGCAAAGAACTCCGTTTCCAGAACTAAAGCTACATCGAATAATTCATCACAGGGTTGTAATAACGATCCTGTGGAGATAAAATCAAACCAGTCAGGTGCATGTTTAGTGTTTAGTTGAGATTGACTAAACGCAATTCCTAAAGTATATTTAGATTTATATTTAAAAGCCACATATCCAGCAATATATCTTAGTGTCTCCTGATTTATTTTATTTTTTATTTCAAAAGATTCCATTATTTGCACTGTTTCATCACCTAACATGTCTGCAGATAAAAATTCTGGTTGTACAAATGAACTGCACATAAGTGATTCCTCCTCGTATGGTACATCTGTCGATGTCTGTTAAGTTTGCAACCATTTTATGAGTTATGCATATATCACTGGAATCCGTGCTGCCTGTTGGAATACTGTTACATTGATCTTCTAGTATACCTATTGAGTAAACACCTTTTATTGCTCTCTCTAGTATTCCGATTTTCGGTGAAAATTGCTTCTGAATGTTTTCCCATTATGTACCACCTCAGTCTGTGCTGAAAGTCGAGTGGAGAAGGATGATCATTGGTAGCACCCATGCCCCTGATATAAGAAAAAAATCCAAAACGTCTTGGTTTATTCTAGCTGTTAGGACGTATTCGACTTTATATGCAGTTTTTAGATAAACATACATCTCTATCAAAGACCTGTCTGACAGTAATATTCCTTTCTGAACAAGAATAGAGTCCCTGTGGTTGACCCCTCTCATGTTATTAATAATGGCACTCATCCTTTGCACTAAATTTGTTTGATATTCAATATCAATTCCAAACGCATTTCTTGACGGGCAGTTTTCAAAAATTTTTAAATTGGAATTCAATAAATCAAACCAGTCGTTAAAAAGTTGCACAGTTTCAGCAGCCTCCTACCAGAAACAGTTACTCGGCATAAGACCCTTTTCACCACAATAATGCAAAGCCTTTGCTACAGAATTAGACAACAATTGTGCAGCAGGACGGACACGTTGACGCATTGAAGGTGACTTTGAGTTAATTTGGGAACCAATGTTAACTCAGACGTGGATATATATAAGAGGCTTTGAAAATAATCAACATTCATAATATGGCCTTCTATGTTAAAACCATGGTCTATCAAGTGATTTCTACTGAGCTTCAGTAGGTGCGGAACATCAGCATAAACAAAAATCTTCAATTCACTGTTGATAGGATGATGGAAAAAGCAATTTTTATTATGACCAACATTTAAGGCGCTCTACAACTTTGTATTAGTAGTGCTCATAGCACTAACCATTCCGACTACCACAAATCTACAGTTATAAAGTTCCGCAATAATTGTTTACAAAATTGGTTTGGTCATAGGCTGATCAAACTGGTAATACACAGGTTGAATTCAGTTTGACTCTATACCTCTCACCATAACACTCTGACTAGTCTTGTGAGAGCCGACTTTTTGTTCCTTCCTTCCTATCAATTTCGATTTTGTTGGAAATATGAATTTCGTCAAAAGACAAAATGCAGATTCGTTCCATTTCCTTTAAAACGTGAGATTTTTTTCTAATCAAGTTAAAAACACCCTTCAGTAACCCTCGACTTACATCAAAATTAGTTACCCAATTGTAATGCCGGTAAAGGATAGTTACGAGTTCGCAAGTAGTGATGGGAAGTTTCGATACTTTTGCGGACTCGTTCATTTCAATCCCATTCCGCAAGTGGATCAAGTCCATCGGATTCGATCCTCGGATCGATATCGAAATTGAATGTGCATTTCAGACACCCCGGGTCCTCGGTCATTCCGGACCCGGAACGAACAACGCGCGTATCTTTGTTTTGGTGAGTGGTCACGCATGTTACCCACGCCCTAAGTTGAACTTAGCTTTAGATTATCCATTATCTTAATTAAGGAAACATTTAGATTATAGTTATCAATTTCCTGTGCGATATGCGAGTCTCCCAGACTCATTTTAATGTAAGCTTTCTTTGTATCTAAAAGTTTCGAGTTAAGATCAGAATCGACTTTATTTTAGTTCAGATTCGGCATTGCTGGTAGACGGTTCTGGTCTGAATTCCGTCCTATTTTAATGTGTGTAAATAAAACAAATAGTTTTTAAAAACTCGTTTCATTGAACGTTAAACGAAACTGGCGCAGTCGGTAGGATACACAAAGGGCACTAAGCATTTTTCGAAAATTAAAAATCAACGTGCACCTTGGCTTTTTAGTCTTTATTGTGTATCCTGAAGATCTACCACCCCATTGCTGGCATCGAGGTCCAGGTCTCCACGGAACAAGCATCGTCCACCGGATTCCTGTGAAGCAGAAGCCACAACCCCAGGACCAACCTTTGCTGCTCTTTGAGTGGGACAGCCATCGCCCCGGAGAAGCATCGCTGGTTCCGGTTCCAGCCTATTGGAGGCACCTGATCATCGTGATCAACTGACTATCGAAGTCACCTACCAACTCATCATGCAAATGCAAGCAATTTAAATCGCTCTATAAGTGCAAGTGAAATTTAAATTTACTAATTAAAACTAATACTAACCTAATATTAATTTATAACTTGTAAGTGCATTTGATTATCGAATTAAATCAAATATCTCGATATCGATAGACGATATGAGCCATTGGTTTATTTCATAATCAATCATTGCAATTTAGCTATTAAGATCAAGCAAAGCGCAGTTAAGCCAGACCACTCAGGGTAAACGCTAAGTTTACTTAATAGAATACCTGAGTATGCTCACGCTTTGTGTGTAGGCACCTTGATTTAGGCCCCAACTAATATTTAAAACATTTATATAAATTAAAGTGCGCGTAAACGCATGAGCGACACGGATAGCAACACGGATAGCGACACGGATAGCGACGACCAGCTAGTGCATATAGCTGCTCCGACAAATCGACGAGCAATAATTAGGCCCGCCAATTTTAATCCCAATTTAAATTACCCAAACATTATGAGCACACAAGTTCAAGTTCCTACTTCCGGAGTACAAGCTCCACCGCCAGTGCAGCAAGCACCTCCTCCTGTAGCGTATCCCCCTGGATTTCACACTTCTTTGCTGAACGAAATCCCTAAATACCAAGGCGATCCAGCAGAATTAACTGAGTATATCAGAGCTGTCGAGGACATTTTCACACAATTTTGGCAACCCGATCAACCAACAGCATATATCAACAAATTACTCCTTTCTTCCGCACGAAACCGTTTAAAAGGCGCTGCCCTAGAAGTAGTCACTGGTCAGACATACTATTCTTGGGACGCTTTAAAACAAACTTTAATTGAAAACTTTGGCGACCAACGTTCAGAGTTGAACATTCGAATAGACTTAACTAGATTACGACAATCTCTAAAAGAATCCCCGATCGAATTTTATAATAAAATTAGATCTATATTAGCTATTTTAAATTCCAAAATTTCTTTAGGCCCTGAAAACCAAACTATAAAAGATTATAAAGTACAAGACGCTAAAGACCTAGCTTTAAAAACACTTTTAAGTGGTTTACTTGAACCCCTAGGAAGCTTTCTACGAAGTATGGCTCCCAAATCATTAGAAACGGCATTACAATACATTAAAGAAGAATTGGATATACGCTATTTCCAAAATTCTAATCGAACTTCTATGAATCACCCAAAATTCACAACAGTTCCACACAATAACCAAAAATTTCAATCACCTTATAAGACGCAGCCAAATCTGCGAAATTTTAATTACAATCACCAAAATTTCAACCAAACCCCGCATTATAATCAAGCCCAATTTCAACCCCATAATCAACCCCAATTTCAACACCATAATCAAGCCCAATTTCAACACCAAAATCAATATAAACAAAACACTTTCCCTGCCAGAAATCAGAACTCACACGTAACATCTCCAAGATTTGCAAATAATCAAAATGTATTTGCCCCTAAAAGAAACTTCCAACCAACTTTTAAACCAGAGCCGATGGAATTATCCACGATCAATAAACGACCGGCTTCCCATCAAGCTTCCAGAGCTGCCCCGAATAGACCTTTTAACCCAAATTATAGACAACAACATATACAACAATCAAATCAAAAACCAAATTTCATTTCGCAAGAGTTGCATCATACGCAATTGTTTGCAGAGCCTCAACAATATCCCGAACAAAACTCAGAAGGTCAACAATACGATTTATTCCCCAATGACAAAAATAATTTTTTAAATTTTCCTGAGGTCCACCCTAATGAAAATTACGAACCTCAAGAACTAGACAGTACCCCGGACTACTTTGAGTTTCCCACTCCAGATGATAGAGAAAATGTTTAGATAACAGCCTCGGAAAAATCGATTCATTTTCAATTAACCCATCTCCTTCACTACCTTATATCCTCTTACCTAATTCAAAAATAAAAAACTTCTTATCGATACCGGTAGTTCAAAAACCATTTTAAATCCTAATTTTGTTTATGAAAATTTCCCCGAATCAATTTATGAATCTCCATTTGAAATTAAAACTAGTCATGGATCTACTGTACACCAATACGTAGCTGATGTGCCAATACCTGCATTATTTAATGAAGAAGGCACCCATCAGGTTTACCTTTTTGATTTTCGCCCGTCATATATAGGTCTTATTGGATCTGACCTATTGTCTCTTTTACCCGCCAATATCGACTATAAATGGCAACACATCCAAACTGAAAAAACTGTAATCCCTTTCTACTACAATGAAACTTTAACAAAAAAGGAAAAACAAAAACGTAATTATTGCAATTTCATGAAATCCGCAAGTCAAGCTACAATAATGCAAATAAATGTGGAACCCCGATCAGAACAATTTATTAAACTCCCAGCAGTAGGTAAAAACGGAATTAAATTAGCCCCCAAAATAAAAATTACAAATCAATTAATAATGCCTTCAGCAATAGTTCGACTTCACAACAATTATTTTATGACATCCATTATTAACCTATCAAACGACCCGCAAACAATAACTGTAGACCAACCTCTTTTACTTGACGATTATACCGGACCCGAAGAAAACTTCATTGAAATTAATAACCACAATTTCAATTTAAATCAAAATTTAAATCAACAAAAAGTCCAAAATAAACAAAAACTTTTAGACAATCTCAGAAATAATCTCAGAATAGATCATCTTAACAACGAAGAAAAATCACTATTTACAAACCTGTGTCATGATTACAAAGACGTTTTCTATCATCCAGAAATTCCTTTATCTTCTACGAACCTAACTAAACACCACATTCGTACTAAAACAGACGAGCCCATATTTACGAAAATGTATAGATATCCTCATTGCCATAGAGAAGAGGTTCGAGCTCAAATTCACAAGATGCTCGAAGAGAAAATTATTGAACCTTCAGAAAGCCCCTACAACTTTCCTGTGTGGATTGTCCCAAAAAAATTAGATGCATCCGGTAAACGTAAATTCAGATTAGTTATCGATTATAGAAAACTAAATCAAAACACAATAGAAGACAAATTTCCAATACCAAATATCGAGTCAGTGTTAGACCGTTTAGGCAGATCAAATTATTTTACCACCCTCGACTTAGCGAGCGGATTCCACCAAATAGAAATCGAACCTAAAGACAGAGAAAAAACTGCCTTTTCGACCGAAGAGGGACATTTTCAATTTCGGCGTTTAGCATTCGGCCTCAAAAACGGACCGGCGGCTTTCCAAAGAATGATAAACACGGCACTAACCGGACTTACCCCTTCACAATGCATGGTATATCTTGACGACGTCATTATATATTCAACTTCTTTGCAAGAACACCAACAAAGACTAAAAAACGTTTTCCAAAGATGTCGAGATACGAATTTAAAAATACAATTAGATAAATCAGAATTCCTTCAGAAAACTGTTAAATATTTAGGTCATCTCATCACGCCCGACGGTATTAAGCCCGATCCCTCAAAAATTGAAGCAATTAAACATTTCCCTTTGCCTAGGACCAAAACTGAAATTAAATCATTTTTAGGATTATTAGGCTATTATAGAAAATTCATTAAAGATTTCGCTAAAATTACAAAATTCCTAACTGTTTGTTTAAAAAGGATAGCAAAATTACCCCGGATCAAAATTTCATAGAATCTTTCGAACACCTAAAAACAATATTAACCAATGAACCAATTCTCACGTATCCAGATTTCAATCAAACTTTCGAACTTACAACCGACGCTTCAAAAGTGGCCCTAGGAGCCGTACTTTCTCAAAATTCAAAACCTATTTGTTTCGCCTCTCGAACGCTCAACGAAACAGAGCAACGCTACTCTACAATTGAAAGAGAACTTTTAGCCATAGTATGGGCAACTAAAAACTTTAGACCCTATCTTTTCGGAACTAAATTTATTTTATACACCGATCACAGACCATTAGTGTGGCTTCGGAATTTAAAAGAACCTAATTCGAAATTAACCAGATGGGCCCTTAAATTAGAGGAATTTAATTTTGACATCAAATACTTACCCGGCAAAAGCAATAAAGTAGCTGATGCACTTTCCCGAATAGAAATCCATCCATTAACAATAAATAAGGAAATTATGACTGAAATCGATAACATATTGGACGACGCGAACAGAATAGATACCCCAAATCCAAATCAACAACCGTCTAATGTTAGTATTATCCCAGAAAGACCCTATACACCTGACTTCAATGACTTTGATATACCTATATTTAACCCACCATCAAATTCAGCTTTAAGTAAATCAACACCACAACTCCCTAATGACGACGAAAATAATTCCTTGACCGACACTATTCACACACAACTAGAATCGACACCTGCGATTGACATATGCGAAAAACCTTTACAATGTTTTCCCAGACAAATTGAATTTATAGAAGCTACTTTACCCAGATATATTAAAATTACAACGTTTGACAACAACAAGCACATATCTGTCTTTTTAAATCAGGCTAATAAAGAAACTAAATTTCATGAATTAATGATAAAATACTGCGAGCCGAAAACACACTATTATTGTCACTTTGCAAACGATAAATTATATTGAGATTTTTCTCAATACATTATTTCGATATCTAATGAAAATACTCCGAAATTTCACCGCTGTATGACGCAAATCACCTACGTCACCGACCCTGAGTCGAGACAAGAAATTATTCAAAATTACCATTTAGGCAAAACTAATCACCGCGGAATAAATGAATCATATGAACACCTCTTTAGAAAATACTATTGGAAATCAATGTACAAGGACATCGAACATTTCATTAATAACTGCGAAACCTGTAAACAACAAAAGTACAATCGACACCCTCTTAAACAACCGCTACAGATGACACCTACATATAATAAACCTTTTTATACACTTCATATGGATATTTTTCAAATCAACAATCAAAAATATTTGACTATAATTGACTCCTTTTCCAAATTCGCACGAGCCTACTATTTACGATCAAGCAATATGATAGACGTTACGGACCGATTATTTTATTTCATTACTACTTATACCTCTCCTCAAATTCTTGTTGTGGATAATGAATTTAATAAAGAACCTTTAAAAAATTTCGCAAAATTACACCAAATGACGCTTCACGTAACTACCCCATGTAATCACACGTCAAACTCACCTGTAGAAAGATTACATTCTACTTTAATCGAACAGTACAGACTCTTAGGAAACATTCAAGAGTACCGCAAAATTCCTTATGCAATTTTGGCTTACAACCACACATTACATTCCAACTTAAATTATACACCGTTTGAAATTTTATTCGGACACACCGAATGTAAAAACCCTTTTGACTTAGATTATACGAAAACGTTTATAGACACTTATATCAACGACCATCAAACTAAAATGAAAGATATTTACAATAACTTATCCGATAAACAAGAAAACACAAAAATTAAACGAAATGAAAAAATCAATAAGTCGCGAAAAATTCATACTTTCAAAATTAACGATCAAGTATATATAAAGACGAATGAACGTAACAAAAAGAAACCTAAGTTCATAGGACCATACACTATTACCAAAATAATTCCAATTAACAAGTCTTCTTGGATTATAAGCTCTCCAACCAAGACAGTGTCTGATATAAAATGCAGTAATTCATTGACAAGAAAATCAATCGAAGGATCGAACATCATCCATATTACACCCGATTGTCTGGTGCAAGTTAACCACGACGACGTTTTATCGACATTGGAATCTACTGACCGGCAAGAAGTTTCAATAGAATGGTACCTTCAGTAGACAAAATACACTATTCCCCGAAATCAATTAATCTATCCAGAATAGACATTACTCATGTCGATGTGCGTAAACTCGAAAAGGACCAACTTAAACTGAGTGATCAAAAAGAACAATTAGTGCAAGACAATTCCGCGATTGGACATCGCCTGAGTATTACCCGTATAACCACGCAGTACAGAACCTGTATCGAGCCTGTGCTTAAATCTTTATTCGATACAGGCCGTCTTTACCCTATGGATAGAGCGACGATAGGGTATACGTATCGAATGAGTATAGTTATCGCTACTCGCCATGTATATTTCCTGTAAAGATCCTATACAGATGGTAGATATTTCAAATAGAGATGCAATAAAGCTGCCGTTAAGATACGGTATAGATTTTGCGAAGATCCTGTATAGATTGTCTACAGATGCTATTCTGATACTGTATCGTCCACATTAAGATGCGGTATAGGTTTAAACTGTATATAAATTTAAAAAAAGTTTATACTCTATTTTGCGAACATTTTTTTGTTTGTAATCTTATAAACCCACCTGCAATTGTTTTCGTAGCTGCTTATTATACTTCTATATAAATTTTTGATTTAAAAAATGCGATATACTTATACTTGCCCTGGCGGAGATTCGAACTGGTTACCTCTGGTACGAGAGTCTGACGGCTTAACCACTTGGCTGATCTGGTGTTTTGCAGTAGTATTCAACGTTTTAGTAATATAGCATTCATACTTACACAACAGCGGTACATATGCTGGTAACCTGTTGGCTGTTATAATAAATTTATAGGTTACAATTACAGTGAGTAAGAAGTGGTGCACAGTCATTTGTTATTTTTATATTGTTGATTATAATAATTTTACTACAAGCTAATAAATATTATAGTAATGCCGGCCACTTCTTGTACGGTTGCTTCTGATTGCGAATATACTCAGATGCCTTTTTGCTATCATATTTTACCTAAAAATCACAAATAAATATTATCATAACCAATAGCAAATTATATGAAAATATACCTCTCCCTGCTTATTAACCCAATCGGTCGGAAGGACACAAATCTCCATAGTTTCACTGAATTGATAAACTTTATAACTATCGGAGAACGCCATCGTTTAAACAACACACAAAATTCACGTGGTCAGCTGGTGATTGATGAGCGCAGGTAGAATACAGGTAGTGTCTAGATTTACGCTACAATAGTAAAGATCAAACTGTATCGACACAATATATATTTTTTACAGATCGATATAGATCAAATTACTGCTTGCGATATAGTCGCGATATACCTTGAATAAAGATATACATACTACAGATGCGATAAAGATAAAACTGTAAAGATTTCCAGTATATATTCGTGATAGATCCGCTAAAGATAAAATGTGTGCTTGCGGTACAGGTGCGTTATAGCTTGAATAAAGCTATGATACAGATGTGGTAAAGATAAAACTGTAAAGGTAACAGGTACATATATCATAGAGATACGGTAAAGATTTCATCTATACAGTTGTAGCATAGAGTATAGTATAGCTCCGATAAATATACATCTATATCGAGTAATCTACATCGCATCTTTAAATATTCTTTACCGACTGGGCGATCTTTATCGGTTTGGTTATACGGGTAGTGCCTTAATTTTAATTATATTAATAATAATAATTTTAACTCTCATTATTTTATATATGTACTACAAACGTAACTTTTTCATGAAAGCACTTGAAAATCGTTTCAGAAATAAAATTCTTACAAATAAGAAAAGTTCTAATCAACAAACGAATTCAATTCCACTTATTCAAATTCGTTCATAAATATTTTTACCTTTTTAACTTGGACATTGATAAACCTTGTAAATCAATATCCAAGATTCTAGGGATTGAGGTGTTACCCACGCCCTAAGTTGAACTTAGCTTTAGATTATCCATTATCTTAATTAAGGAAACATTTAGATTATAGTTATCAATTTCCTGTGCGATATGCGAGTCTCCCAGACTCATTTTAATGTAAGCTTTCTTTGTATCTAAAAGTTTCGAGTTAAGATCAGAATCGACTTTATTTTAGTTCAGATTCGGCATTGCTGGTAGACGGTTCTGGTCTGAATTCCGTCCTATTTTAATGTGTGTAAATAAAACAAATAGTTTTTAAAAACTCGTTTCATTGGACGTTAAACGAATCTCGCAGTCGGTAATTCAGTATGTTTAAATGTCTCAAACATCAATTGGGCACATATAAAGCCGCCAAAAGCCACAAATCACTCATAACTGATCAAAAAGCATGCAACTTCGGCCGTATCATGTGTCGCCTGTCGACGTAGAGCCTCTAAAACGAACACCATCATCATTTGCTGTTCCCCATCAACACATTGTATGGTATTCTGTATTGAAATGGATTGAATAACGGAATGCCAAAGGAATGAATGTCCGCGAGAATTGACGCCTCGCGACCTTTTCGTTCCTCGGAACGAATCCGGACCGAAACATGGACTCGATCCAAATCGATCCTGCCCCGGATTCGATCCTTTGTATCGAATCCGACCGGATAGACACATCGCTATTCGCAAGTGTCGGTACGCTTTGGGGCTCACGCTTTTCAATTACACAGCGGAGGCGATGTCTTCTGGGGTCCAGCGAATTTGTGCTCCCTGTTTAGGACGAAGTAATTTTCTTATCTGACCTGCTATGAAAGCCTTAGCTAAAAGATTTTCGTACTTTTTCGCAGTGACGTTCTCTGCCTCCTTTAATTGCGGTTTCAGTTCAGAATTCTGCCTTTCCAGTTTTGATATTTTGTCCTTAACGTTCACTATAACCTCTTGACTTGTACTAAAATGAATTTTACATTTCTAAAATACTTTCTTAAATTCTTATTCTATCAAAAAATTACCTTGGCGGTTGGCTCGTAACAATTGTGTTGCAAAACTGAACTGTGTATTCCTCAGGTGATCGGTTCTCAACATTTGTATTATTTGGTAACACTGGTGATAACGGAGCTGTGTTTTTTACTTCCTTTTACTATAAAGGAAGTATTGGATTCACCCCAAAAATTCGAAATTGAGTTTTCAACGGATCTTCACGTTTTAGAGTCCCCTGATCCCAAAAAACATATTTTTTTTCATTGGTCTGTCTGTCTGTGTGTCTGTCTGTCTGTCTGTCTGTCTGTCTGTCTGTGTATGTGTCTGTCTGTGAACAGAATATCTCAAAAACGAAAAGAGGTATGGCGTTGAAACTTCATATATAAGTTTTGTGTACCATGTAGATGAGACAGCAAGCTTTTGAAGAAAATCGCATAACCGAAAGTAGGTGTTTACTCTTGTGATTTTTCAGTTTTTTTCGATTTTTTCAAAAACGGCTCTAACGATTTTTTTTAAACTTTACATTTTTCTTACATTTTTAATGTGTATTGATGTGAGATAGTTGATTTTCCAGTTGAATACTTCTAAAGTGGGTTTCTTTTGTTTTTTTTTCTATTTTTTTTATTAACTCCTATTTTAAATAAAACACCCGGTATATTATTACATTTTTGAATTCACCTTAAAATTCTAGAGAAAATTTGTCTCTTCAACTAACACTCGATTTTGTACCGTTTTTGTAGAATTTGTAATTTTTGAAAATTTTTAACAAATACTTAAAAATTAAAAATGAAATTTTTGACTAATTATAAGATCACTGTAAAAGGAAGTTGTGTGAGTGTATCACACCAGATTTTTTCTGAACAAATATTTTAAGTGTTTGCACCTTTAAAATATCATTAACTTCAGGATGCCGTTGTCTCTTCAACAGTCTATGTGACCTACTATCGCTGTTTTTGGGTGTACGTTTTCCAGGAATATTAAGAGTAGGGACGGCATCTGGTTTTAGAACTCTGGTACCTTTTTTTGTATAATTAAGAAGCCGTTGTTGTGGCAGTTCAATGCATCTGGGTTCAAAATGAACGGAACAAATATACGCTAGAAAATAAAAATACGCCACTACTTTTAAACCTACCTATACAACATTATTTTATTAATCATTCTTCCCGCTGTTGATCATGTAAGTCACTGATAGAGCCTTTAGTAACAAAACGTGTAAGCCGGTGATTATATTTGTTTGCTGCTTTTCCTTGACAACGGAACTTAATATTATTATTAAGTTCCTAGGATAATAAAATTAACAACGCAAGATGCAGACTTAGACGTTTTCTTCGGCAGGCAACAAGTCGCGGCTTCGCCTTGGCTTGTACTTGCCTACCTCAAATGTTAATAGGTCCTTACATTCCTTGTTACTTAAATAGCTATTCTCGTTTACAAGCTACAGGTCATTGTTTACCCATATCTGCGTTTTTAGGGAACCTAAAACACCGGATTTTGCTTCCTTTGGTTTTTCTATAATAATTTTCGCACTTAGCAACTGCGCAGTTCGACATTACTACATATACAATGTTACGATAAGTTATTGCAGTGGTTATTATTATAATAAACGATCAATTCATTAATAATCTGTCAATGAATTCGCACAATACGCAACACCGGCACCGCCTGCATAGGAACATGCACGGGATGAATGCTCCCTTCCACATTTCTGTCATGCGAGTGACGTATATGCGCACTGGCGGACCAATTTCAGACGGGAACTTGCTATACCGTCTTGTGTATGCCGTGGTACCTTCTCTCTAATAGGTTTATATAAACTTTTCTTTTTAACACAATAAGTATATAAAACATAGTTCTTTGTCTTATTGAACAGTTTTGGCTATTACCTGGCGTAGGGGCAAAATAGCATCTTACCTTCATCGGTTTGCTCAGAAACCCTGTTCTCCCTCCTTCCAGGTGTTGCTACAGTTGTAGCAACATTCTGAAATAAATTTTCCCAGAGCCACTGAGTAGTCAAAATCCACAATATTTTTTGGAGTATTTTCAGTCACCCTTTTTATTGACAGGTACGGTAAGTAGCTAAGTCGTTTTTTCTTCGTTTCTTGCTTAGTCTCTGTGTTATAGGTGTATTTTCTTTGCTTTCCAATTTCTTAATAAAAATCCTATTTTACAAATTTGAGATTTATTAAGAGATGTTTTTCTTTCAATCTTTAAAAGAATTTATTTTTACCCTCAATGCCCTCAATTATTTGTATCGCGACCTAAAGCTGTAATTGGCATTTGGAGTGACCATCTTCGTTTTTAAGAAGCACATTTGGAAACTGCTGAAACAAAGGTAGAACAGTTTGCTGTAAATATTAAAGATCGTTGACTGTACTCATCACTTAGTGCATAAGAACAAAAAGAAAATTAATCTGGTATAATCTATCACTTCGCTTAGTTGCACTTAAAGTTCTTCTTCGCGGAGGTACTAGATAAGGAATCTTCAAATATTAAATATGTATTGTTAGGTATTATTAATGTTTTCTAATGAAGCATTTTTAGTTTTAATTTAATTTTTCCGTCTCACCTACCAGTTGTAAATACACAATCAATATCTAAACTTTCAGGTTCTAGTGCATATGAAGAGGTAAAGAATGCCTTTAGAGTGCTCATATAGTCACTTTCTATACGTTTGCCTAGAACTACTAGTGTTAGCAAAAGCACTAATTAGTTTGAAGGATAAAATACCACTTGTACATTGAATGCCCATGTAAAAAAATGAAAAGTTATTCTCGTAAAGTTTTTGATAACATAAAAATATTTCAGACAAAAATCATCCAATACAAAAATGAAAGTTGCCCAATTACATTTGGATTAAATAGTTTGGTTAATACTTATACATAGTGTTGGATGTATTAAGATTTATAGAGTCGTTATTTTTTATAATAACTATAAATTGTTCTGGGTTTGTAGGTCAACCGTTAATAACTAAAACACCGGTGAAGCGAAAATTGATAGTTATTGTAAGCAATAAGGTCAGGAGACTCATTTACATAGTTATTTTTTATATATTCGATGAGAATGTTTAGATAAAGTCTTTTTCTATCAAAAATAGTGACAAAAGATAGAAATACTCGGAATTTTAAAAAAATCGTTTGTTATGGCTACGAGCCGTCCTTAAAGCGCTACGTGCCGGTATGGAACAGATACGGACTTAGGTTTTGGATAGGGACACAGTACCATCCTTCCTTTTAGGGAAGTCTTACTACATGAACGTATGTGCAGTGTGCACTCACTTGATTTACATACTAAAATATCTTGTCCCTTCGGGTTCACTAACACTAACATTTTATACAAACGACAAAGATACTATTTAACATCGTTTTTAAAACCATTACCGCCACCTCTATATCTGCGAGGGGTGTTCACATGAATGACTGGATCGAGTCTGGTAAAGTCTTGTTTCGTGTTTTCGTCGGGACAGAGATTTTCCCACGAATTTCTGATTTCCAAGGGAAGTTCATAAAAATTATTTATACAGAACTAACAACAAACAGCAGATTATATATAGAATATAGTTGCAATAAACAAACCTCCCCCCTCTATACCTACAAACAGCAAGCCTCAAACAAATATTCAGAATCTGAAACGAAACGAGGGTTAATGCTCAGTGGGAGAAGAATAGCAAACCCTCAATTTGCTGATGATATTGTCCATTTCGCAAAATCCAAAGCATAACTTCAAAAAATTATAGATGACTTAGAAAGAAATGGAACTGGAATAGAATATCAAGAATATAAAGAAACGCATCTACATTAAATAGGGACACAGAAGACATCAGAATAAAAAATGCAACAATATAATATATCAGACACAATTCGTTAAAAACTGCTAACTAGACAAATATTTAACAACTGCTAAATACGTATTTAGACAGCTAAGCTGCCATCTTCAGGACCCTTGGAGAGAAACTAACACGACAAAGTTGGCCGAAGATATGTTCTTCACTAAATCACCAGTGAAAGTCAGCACTCCCGCAACCAATTTCAATTTTCAAAGTTTATTCAGCTAGGTCTATACAAAAAAATATACTAAACCTAACCTACTACCGTTTAGGGGACTACCCCTCTTCGGCGTTGTACAGAATTATTTGGGCTTAAAAAATACATTTCATTTTAGTTTTTAGCTTAAGATATTTCATATTTACAATATTTTGGTTTTAACTTAAGATATAGTGTTGCATGCTTACAAAAATAAAATTTAAACTTAAGATATTTCATTTAACAGGATTTGGTCTTAAGATATTGGATTTAACATATATACAAGAACAACTATACATGAAAATTTACAGAGACATCTGAATCATCGGAGGTTGAGGGGAACGTTTTCTAAGAGGTCCTGGAAGTCCTCGGGAAGATCTTCAGCCTCGCCGAGAAGGATGGCGGGGGGAAACCTCTTCTTCGTCCTGAGTCTCCTGGTTTGGAATGCTGGGGTCCTGAGGATGGTGACGGTGTGCTGGTGGTCCTGCTCTATCGCTTGTTGCACGAATCCGCCTCGGAATTCGGAGAGTCTGCCGTCTATAGGGGGGATGCCAGCAAGATCGCAAATCTCCTGAGAGGGATGAAACCAGTTCAGGTGCAGCATCTTCCTGGCGACGGCCCTCCTTTGCCCTTAACCTCTTCATGCTAGAGCGAGGTAGAGCGAAACTGAAGACGTGGGACTCCCGCACATTCTAACGCTATTTATACTCTTTGGCAAGAAGGCGTGTTCTAAGCGACCAATCAGGTGTCCACTTCAATAGAGCGTGAAGATTAGAGTGAAGGAGGGGTCCTTCATCTTTGCTCAAAATCTTATTATCTTGATTCTTAGAAATAGCCACGCTTTCAAAAGAATTTAGCTGCTTTGTTGAAGAAAATGCCTTTACACTTTTTAGGTCAGTTTTCGTAATACTATGACCCGTTTCGTAAATATGTTGTGCAATATTCAGATTTTTCTAATCTATTAAATCTAAAACGAGCTATATGCTCTTAAATACTAGTACCAAAATTACGACGTGATTGTCCAATAGATTTAGAATCGAAATGAGAACATTTAATTTCGTAACTTCCAGATTCCTCTAAAGTCTGTTAGTCTTTTGGATCCCCAATAAATTTCAAATATTTTTGTTTGAACTAAAAACAACTTTATAGCCTAAATCTTTACACATTTTCTCTAGGCCCTTTGTAGTCGGGTGAACCGGAGTTTTGATGTACTTTTCGTTGGGTCCTTGACTTCTAAGATTGACCTGAGTTGTGGAATTTCGAAAGTGCAATTTTGTTTTTACTTCCTTTTACTATAAAGGAAGTATTGGATTCACCCCAAAAATTCGAAATTGAGTTTTCAACAGATCTTCACGTTTCAGAGTCCCCTGAACCCAAAAAACATATTTTCTTTCATTGGTCTGTCTGTCTGTCTGTGTGTCTGTCTGTCTGTGAACAGAATATCTCAAAAACGGAAAGAGATATGGCGTTGACACTTCGTATATAAGTTTTGTGTACTATCTAGATGCGACAGCAAGCTTTTGAAGAAAATCGCATAACCGGAAGTAGGTGTTTACTCTTGTGATTTTTTAGTTTTTTTCGATTTTTTCAAAAACGGCTCTAACGATTTTTTTTAAACTTTACATTTTTATTACATTTTTAATGTGTATTGATGTGAGATAGTTGATTTTCCAGTTGAATACTTCTAAAATGGGTTTCTTTTGTTTTTTTGTCTATTTCTTTTATTAACTTTTATTTTAAATAGAACACCCGGTATATTATTACATTTTTGAATTCAGCTTAAAATTCTAGAGAAAATTGGTACACCATGGTACACAGAGATATGTTTATAGTCTGAAGTTTGTTGTTATAACAATCTTTGTTTAAAAGAAAAGTTAACATTCTATGCACTGAGAAATTTAGAGCAGCCATTTTGTGTTGAAAATGGTAAACCTCCAAAATAAATCTGTTTACATTGGTGTCTTTTCTATAAACATCGAATTCCAACTTATTTTTATTTCTTATTACTTATAAATAACGTATTCAGGAATGGAAGTTGTCTTTCGTTTTCCATTTCAT
Organism: Agriotes lineatus; assembly: GCA_940337035.1. Taxonomy (NCBI): domain Eukaryota; kingdom Metazoa; phylum Arthropoda; class Insecta; order Coleoptera; family Elateridae; genus Agriotes; species Agriotes lineatus. The sequence continues at coordinate 117,247,555 of OW679201.1, read as the reverse complement.
ATGTGCATTTTATACTAGACAAGTTAGAATCCTTAGAAAGTATAATGCATTATTCTGAAATTCAGTTTCGAATTTTAACATAAAAAGGTTGGCAACGAAAGGGGAAATGCTTTTTTATATTACTCTTCCTTTGTGCTGTTCATAGAATTTTCCTACTATTTGAAAGAAATTCTGGGACATGCAGTGGGTAGTTAAACTAACAAACTCGTCAATTTTGTTTGAATCCAAATTATGATCCGTAAGTAATTCCCGCAGTTATGTTATTGATTGTGGGACTACTACGCTTGGAAACAAAGAACACACATCAAAGAAAACTATATTCTCACTTTCATCAAGTTACAAACCTTTAACTTTATTTATAAACTCCATATAGTTTTTGACCGAAAGATTATTTTGAGGTTTTTGCAAGTTTCTAAATTCATTCGTTAACCATTTTGATAAGAGGTAAGTCTGTATCTTAGATAAACAATACAATTTTGGCATTTCTGGATCAGAACAGGTCAGTTTATATCTATTCCTGTGTTTTAGCAATCATGCATGCTCCTTAAGGGAGTATTTTTCAATTCGTTGTAGGGTCCATTGTTAAGCTATGTACCTACTCTATCAAAGTAGTCTTGCTTATCCAAAATAACAATTTTATTATTTTTGTAAAGGTGTTAACTCTAACAAAGCAGCTAAATTCTTTTGAAAGTTTGGCCATTTTTAAGAATGAAAACAATAAACTTTTGAACAAAAATAGAGGACCCATCACCCATTCTAATCTTTATGCTCTATTGAAGTTGACACCTGATTGGTCGCTTAGAACACGCCCTCGCGTGCAAACAGTATAAATAGCGTTAGAATTTGCGGTTGCGCTGACTTTCACTGGTGATTTGGTAAAGAGCATATCTTCGACCAACTTTGTAGTGTTAGTTTCTCTCCAAGGCTATTGAAAATGACAGCTTAGCTGTCGACATACGTATATAGCGGTTGTTAAATATTTGTGTGGTTAGGGGCGCAAAAGCATAACAAGAGTTGGATAATAAGGTGGACTTGGGCAAGACATCTTGCAATAATGCTAGCAAAGCGGTAGGCGACAACAGCAACGTGGTGAATACCAAGAGACGAAGCCAACAGAAGAACCCGAAAACAATGTGGGAGGATGAAATAATTAAAGCTTCAGGAAAAAACGGAGGTTTAAGAATGGAATTTTCCCAGAATTGCTGTAATTAGGCTAGTAATATTAATTCATATAAGCGTTACCAAATAAGAATAGCTAAAATATGACAAAGATAAACAGGTAATTGATTTAAGATTCAGAAAACGCAATGCTAGTTCACTTAGAGTACATATTTAAGTACACTGAAAAGTTCAAAGAGTGCATGTATTCAAGTACTGGAGTACAAGTTTTGACTATATTCAACAATACTACGTGGCTGTGGTTGTTATATAAAAATCCCGTAAAAGTTAATAAAAACTTAGAAAAGATAATTTTAGCTTTCGATGTATTTTGAACCATTGTATGTAGTAGAAAACATCGTCTACAAGCGGAATCTTATAGACCCTGCTACTGTAAAGACATCTGACATATCAATTGATTAGAGCTATATAAAAATAAAGGTACTTACTACTTAAGATAATGAAACAGTGTGTCTTATCAAGTTGTTGAACATATATGTTTTCTGTAACATGGAAATTTATTCCTGTTATATACCACAGATAAGGTAAATTAAAATAAAACCAGTGGTGATAATTCCAAGGATTCAATTGCGGTCAAAACAACCGGCTTCCATTCCGTTCCCAGTAAGTATGCTGGGATTTTTTAAACAATTTTCGATGTATTTGAAGCCTATTTCTTGGATTAATCTAATACTTTCTATATACGCTTTGTCATGACTTGTGCCTTGAAAATGGCTTGGGCCTCCCCCAGGAACAGATAATTATTAGCTTCAGTGTTACAAAAGGTATCTAAATTTTTTCAAGCCACAGTTTTATTCACTGGTAATAATCGTTTCTGCTTCCCCTTTCTGTATTGTATTTTAATGTGTTTTTGGGGATCAACATGTTGTTTCCACTGTCTTCTTATCTTTACTATTTCTTCAGTGAGAGAGTAAATTTAAAGTTCGTTTGGTATTTATACATTTCTTATTCTATTTATTTTGGTTTAAGCAATAATTACATTCTGCATTTGAACCTTTCCAGTGGAATCCATATTTTTATTGTCATATAGTAGAATTATCTTCACTATAAATTTAAATATGAGGTTTTAGCTGTTCCATGAATATGTTCGGATGTTCTTTTAATTTGTTCTATTTTATCGTTTATATTTTTTAGCTAATATCTCAACCAAAAAATCTACTCTGCTGTGATTATTCTTTTGTCGTTTTTGCTCACAGCTCATGTAAGTACTATGTGGCTTCAATATGTTCACAAAATTTAAATGTTGGAGGCTAACGTTTGTAGTTTAACAACGAACCGAAAAACCCATAGATTACTGTCTAAAGACAAATTGTTTGCAAACAACTCACGGAATTTGTAATCTCTCGAAGAATGTCGGCATCCGTAACTGCTCATTATCTGGGAAGTCTGGAAAAGAAAACAGTTAAAAGCTTACCAAATTCTCATGGCATAGCCAATAGCAGACACTATATAAAAAGGTTGGTGAAGTTTGGCTCTTCCTCACTACATCGGGAGTCGCATTAGTGTTACTATGGTTGTTGCACCACTTTTGGACTTGTATACGTTTGGTTATTATTAAAGAAGTGTTGATTTATCTTGTATTTTATTTATTTATGTGTGTGAGTGCAGCAACAGTCTAAATAAGCAATAATTGTTCAATATATAAGAGGAAATATTGATAAATATTTAGCCATGGATGGAAAACGTATGACGAAAACAATTGTTTATCGTGGTAACTATTGTTTGTAACTGTCAAATAGTTGTACTATATTTCATTAAAAACAATGTTTTTCTAGTAAACTTACTATATTTTTTTATTGTGAAAAAAATGAAGGAAACAGGTATTATACAGTCATAAAATACCTTTAAATGAAGATATTGAAATGTAAGGAGATCGGTCAAGATAAATATGGGGCTTGAAGTTAGGGGATGCCATATTTGCCGCTCTATACAACCACAAAAAAGAGGACTGCCGCGATTAAATCGGTAAAATTGATGACAAATCATGGAGTTAGCTTAAAATTATTAGCATAACTCATATGAACGCATTTTTAATGATATTACAATGTAACCGGGCAAGGAATGGAATGAAGTGAATTTCTAATTGTGGAATGCTGATCGGAAGCGACTCTTAAATGTTGGATCCTCGTTTCGGAACCAAAAGTGTCGTTCCGATGAATTTATTTAGAAGTAAGTATATGCTGCATTACTATCGCAACTAAGGTAAAATAAGAGTAAAGAAAATACGGGAAAAACTAGTCAAAAAGTATCTACTGTCCCAATTGTTGACAAATTGGGCTTTGAATTTCTAGAACATTATTCTTATTCACAGATCTTGCGCCGTCCGACTATTTTTTATTCACTAAATTTAAAGTAGTAAAATAGGGCGAGAGTTTATCAATGTAGCCCTGCAGCTAAGGACAGTCGACTTTGTCTTGCGCGATTATGCATTCCATTGTAAGCACGCAGGAAATTCAACAGATCCTTGCACTTCAATTAGTGCCAGGCGCTTGGCATTGAACTCGCGCACGCTTATTGGCACAGCCAATTTATCTTTTATTAACGCAGATTTATGTCGACTGCTCGGATCGTTGAATTTATGAAATGACTATTCATCTTTACTGCTCGAAAATGAATTGTCACTTGTAGTCTTGCACCGAGGTGATTCAGCAGAATTGTGTAAGAATCATTGTGAAGTAAGAAACTGAACTGTTTTGAATCAATTGTTGACAAAAACATACTATGTAATTGAAACAAACCAAATTCTCTGATAAGTTTCTACACTGTTCAGATGGATATTGAAATATGTGGTATACAAGATGTCACCAAAAGTGTGAAGGATATGTTTATGGTGGATAGCTTAGATCAACATAAGAAAAGCGTCAATGAACATATGTCCAGAAATGCAACTTAAGGAAGCTACAGCCCTGAGAAGGGCAATAAAAAGCAAGACTTTTATTTAATTGAATTAATAAAGAGAATGCAAATTTGGTGAAATGTTGGTCTATCTACGCTCTACAATTCACCTTATTTTTAAGGCTTAAATGTTTGAATTATTTAATTTACATTAAATAACAATCAATATGTACTGAGCTGGTTATCATAAATTTCTAATTAATAAATTTTGTATGTCGTAATTTAGTATCATTACAATATATTCAACCAACGTTCGTGTCAAACTTATGTCTAGTGCGCTGACTACAATTAACCTAAACATTTTCTGCACACAATAAATACCATTGATTGTCATCATGGAGAGAATTTGCTTTAAAAATCAATAAGGTCAAATCCTATAAAAATTGCTACCGATTGCCCAATTGCTATCACAACACTTACAGCGGGAAATTTATTGTTGTCATATGTTTGCTTTAGGGTTAGGAAATCATTCTGTGTCATTGTGTTCTTTATTTCCTCAAGGTTTAGATGGTAGAGCAGAAGTAGGGTTAACCAAAACTGAATCTCGGTTTGTGGTTGATGTGCTTTTGCAATCAATTAGTTTTTTTTGTACACATGTGTATTTGCTTCTTGTATGAGCACATCAATAAAGTTTATTATTATTATTATTATTATTATTATTATATTGTAATATATCTATGTACAAATATGAGTTTTATTCCATGCAAACTATGATTAAATCCAACGTCTACATAAAGAATTTAGTCATATTTCTAATGAAACAACTCGTATACAAACAGCATTAAGATAACTAAGCGGTAATTAACTAAACTAGCTTGTTTACAGCTGTGAATAATTACGTTTTACGGTACTTAATCAATAATTACTATAAAACATCCATTCACAAGCTGTTACTGTTTAAAGTATTAGTAAAAAGAACTAATTTCTCGTGTGTGTTGGCATATGCTATTAAGCCCTCCCACCTACGAGTATACACACTCGTATTTTCAATGGCGAGTCATTGTAACATTTCTGTTGACATGTCTCGAAATGTGGTTCATCATTAATTTATTTGACTGATTAAACATTTCTACACAATCTTCAGTTTCGTTATGTTATCAGGATCCCGGAGAATGTTTTGTACTATCGTTCTTTCATACGTATATAGAGTAGACATTTTGTTGATTTTTTGCAAACAGTGTATCGATTTGTCTCTATATGTGTATTCGATCATCTTTAGCAACGGATTTATCGCGAACAAATACTATAGGACCAAGCATATGCAATGGAATTCAAGGTTGGCAACAAATACTGACGACCAATAGGAATTTTCCAAAGAAGTTACACTGATCCCTATATCACAGCTTTATTTAAAAAAACATGTAAAAACTAAGCAGCTGAATAAAAGCAACTGTGGTTTAGTATAGAAGAAAACAGAAGCAAAGAAGCTTGCATTGAAAGAGACAAGAAGAATAGACTGAAAATAATTGAATACATGGAACTATATAAGCCAGCAAATCCATCATCCTGCCAAAAATCAATATCATAAAAGGTTCATATAAGTGCCATTGGTACAATTTTAATTGAAAACGACACTGAATCTCACTCAACATAAACTTTATAACGTTTTTGCTAGAATTAATTTGAATCAGCTGCTATTCTGTATATCTGAAAATTCATTGAGCTGAAGTAGACTAAAGATATTTCAATATTACTAAATAAGTATGTTTCGTGTTCATTACAATATTTTCCCGCCTCCAAAGCCCATGTTTCCAAATAAAGCTCCCCGTACGTCACGCGACACAGCTGCGCCAATGAGAAAATGCCACCCCGTTTTTCCCTCTCAAAAACACAAGGGTGAGAGGAACAGACTCAACAGACAGACGACAACAACCAGTGGTGCAGATCAGTGCTACGCCTCGGGCCCCGCGCCTCACGAACCCCAAGAACCAGAAAGGGCTACAGCTCCAGCACCCACCCAGGGGTCTGCTCCAGGCGAGCTACAAGTACGTACTTCCGCTCTTTTCCACGTAATTTCTAACCCCTACCTTTAGCCTTCTTGCCACCTCCGATGTCCGGCCACGGCGCCGTCGCCCACCGGGATGCTAAAGATGCAATTAATTTCGAATGTATTTAAAACCGTCTCATTAAATTTGATATTAAACTCAACATTGTTTTATTTCACCCGACGACAGACAGACAGGTGGCTGGTCCTTCAACCCCCCTTCATTTGGTCTTCGAGCCCGATTTTGAATCGCTCTATGTTTACAGTTCATACATACATTGCAACCTGTTTGTGTCTGTCGAGGTTGAGATAAAACACTGCGCGTATTTTCAGAACGCTCAAAGGTAATTTACGCGGTTTCATTTATTTAGCGGCAACCCTTATTAGATGCACGTGCGGTTGCACCTCGCGCTTTAGCGTCTGGCCTAAACTCGTTTATTAGGCGTCCTGCCCACCTGCGAACAAATGCAAAGGTCGTTCATGCGTTTTTTTGTGAATTTATCGATTTTTCCCAGCTGAATGCGAATCTGTGCAGCTGTTATCTAGCCTGTTTATCTATGCCATTTTAGCGTCGCTTGCCTAATTTAACACTGTATTTCAAGGAAGTATCTTGCACAATACAGTTAATTATTTGAGTTCGTTTTCAGTGTAAGTTGTTCCTATTTAGTCTGGCCCTTTGCCTACACGTTTTTTGAATATGCCATACGCAATGGAAAAAACGGCATTAATTGCCAAGCAATCTATTGCACGCTTAAAACCGGTAGCGGTTCTAGCGGAGCAGACGAGAAATGACATAAGTAAGCAACACACATTTCTAGCTGCATATAATAATGCTCTAGAGATTTATAACAAATTTGAAGCTATAAATGAACAAACTCTCTTGGACGATTCGGACAGCAATTTGTTAGATTCCTTATTTGCCCACATCGTAGAGATTGACAGCTTATTTAACGAAATTAAAGGTGTGCATCTACTACTAAACAAAAATGTTGAAACCGAAACTAGATCTGTATTTTTGGGTGCCAAGTCGGCTTCTCGCGAATCCTTAAACGATGATCGTTTATCGATAGCTTCAGAGTCCAGATCGGTTAATCTCACTGCAACGTGAAACTCCCACGCATCGTTCTGCCAAAGGTTAATGGAGATCTGCAATCTTGAGCAAATTTTTATGGATTATTTAACACACTCATACATGACAATCCGTCATTATCGAATGTAGAAATGTTTCAGTACTTGTTTGCGTCCTTATCTAAGGAACCACTGGCTTTAGTTAAGCATCTTCCCTTGACGTCTGATAATTACAATATCGCGTACAATTCTCTCGTTGACAGGTACCAAAATGAGCGTGTTTTGGTCACCTATTACTGGCAGTCTGTGTCTAATGCCCCCAAGGCGATAGCAGACTCTGCTAAATCACTCCGCGACTTGTTGAATACTTTCACGGAAAATTTTCATGCGTTAGACCAACACTCAAAAGTCGGTTTATGGGATTTTACTCTTTTCAATTGGCTCTTAGAAAAACTAGATCCATCTACTCGTAAGCGTTTTGAGATGCGGTTTGCTGAAGTGAGCATGCCCAAATACAATACAATAATTTGAAAGAATTCGCGAATGTCGAGCTTTAGAAACTAATTTGATTACTAGCAGTGATCCACACACATCAAGTCCGAACTCGCGGTCACATGCAAAAACAAATCAGTCTTCGGAATTGCGCGCTAAATCTCTAGTCGCAAATGTTACACAGCAAAACCCCAGTATTAAAGGTTCCTGCTATTTCTGCAGTGCATTGCACCTCTCATATCGATGTCCAACGTTTCTTGCCAAGTCTTGTTCGGAACGTCAGGCAGCAGTGCGACAAGCACGTCTTTGCTTCAACTGTCTTCGAAGCTCACATATGGTTTCACATTGCCCAACGCAGACGTCACGCAGGACCTGCAGTGGTACACCACACATTGCTACATCAACAACAGCCCAGGTCGGAGTCCACTTCTGCCGAGCCTCAGCTAGCGGCCTTGCAAGTGGCTACCTCAGCACCCTCGGTTAGCACATCAGTAAACGTAAGCTCCCACACTACTGCTCTGCTTTCAAATTCTTCCACTAGGAAAACTGTCTTACTGTCTACAGCTCTTGTAGAGGTTCGTGATGGCTTTGACAATTACAAACCTTGCCGTCTTCTTCTAGACCCAGGCTCTCAGGCCTCATTTATTGTTGATAGTTGCGCACGCAGACTGCGCTTGCCCAGATCATCTTCACAAGTCTCTGTGTTTGGTCTTGGGAATTCTAACTCAAACTTTCCTGCGGAGTTACAACATGCCAGATTCGCTCACGTATATTCCCTGAGAAGGTATTCACTGTTGACACAATCGTCTTGCCCAAAGTATGTGCTAATTTGCCTAGTTCTTCGTTGCCTTTCGAAGGATAGAATTACCTTAGTGGCATACAATTTGCCGACCCCAGCTGGAACACGCCAGCACCTGTTGATATTCTCCTAGGAGCTGACATCTACCCTAGTCTCGTCTACGGCGGTCAGGTGTCACCACCCAACAACGTAGAGGGACCGTTTGCGTTGAACACATGTTTTGGTTGGGTCCTCCTGGGACCTACACCCACCGAACAGCCCGTGGCTGTTAGCTCGTTTTTTGCTTCTCTCGAATTTTCCGTGGAAGAAACCTTGAGAAAGTTTTGGGAGGTCGAACAGGTTAGCTCTAAAGAATGTCTTTCTGACGAAGAGAAAAGGGCCGAGGCCATTTTTAGGGACACTCATGCTCGTGGCATCTCAGGTCGGTTTTCGGTTCGTCTTCCATTCAAGACAAAGGAGCCCTCCTTTGCCAACACAATCACACAGGCTAATCGTCGCCTTGCCTCTCTAGAACGGCGCTTGCTCACACAACCTGTTCTAAGAGATCTGTACACAGACTTTATGAAGGATTATTTGGAGTCCGGTCACATGTCTTTGTTCACTACTCTGTCAGAAGAAGGCCAAGAATATTTCATTCCGCAAGCAGAAGGTGATTCACCCAAAATCAGGGTCGTTTTTTATGCTTCGGCGAAGGATGTTAATGGTATCTCGTTAAATGACACGCAGCTGGTCGGACCAAGGCTACAGTCGGACATATGCTCCGTCTTGCGTTCATTTCGGTGTCATAAATTCGTATTTACTTGCGATGTTAGACAGATGTTTAGGCAGATTCGTGTTATAGACGAACATTGCTGTTTTCAGTTAATCAGATGGAAATTCTCTCCGAATGAACCAGTGCAAACGTATAGGCTAAATACCGTCACCTATGGCGTTTCATCCTCGCCATTTCTTGCTTTCCGCACCTTGTTACAGCTGGCGTCAGAGGGTGCCGAGGCTTACCCCCTCGCCTCGAAGGCTCTTAGGTCTAGTTTGTATGTGGATGACCTCGCATGTAGAGCCGATTCCATATCAGAGGCTTTAGAGCTTCGAAAACAATTGGTTGAGCTTCTTGACACCGGTGGTTTCGAGCTTAGAAAATGGTCAAGCAACCACCCTGTACTGTTGGAAAACATTCCCCCTCGCATCGTCAGTCACAGCATCTGACATTCGACAGTGATACCGACACTGTGATCAAGGTTCTTGGACTGCAGTGGCAGTCAACACAGGATAGCTTTTCCTTTGAGGTCAAACCAATTACTTCCCCTTGCACCAAGCGCGCCATATTATTAGAGGTGGCTCGTATTTATGACCCACTTGGGTTTCTGTGTCCTCTAACCCTGTTCGCTAAGAGATTAATTCAGCATCTTTGGACGTTAGGTGTGGGCTGGGATGACACACCTCCAGAGGATGTGTGCTCTCGATGGGGTCAATATCAGTCACAGCTTAGGCCTCTGTCTTCGATTAAGATTCCGCGCCTTCTAGCTGACGAATCAAGTATGTCTTGCCAATTGCATGCCTTTTGTGACTCGTCAGAGACAGGTTATGCCTGCGTGGCCTACTTCCGCCTTACCGATAGCGATGGTCACCTAACAACGCGCCTAGTCATGGCCAAATCTAAGGTCGCGCCACTAAAGCGGCTTTCAATCCCTAGGTTAGAGTTATGCGCAGCCGTGCTGCTATCTAACGTAGTTGAATTTGTACTTAATACCTACAAGGATAGAATTAAGTTTGAAAAAATAGTTGCATGGAGCGACTCCACTGTTGCTCTTCACTGGATTCGGTCTTCACCTCACAGGTGGAAAGCTTTTGTTGCCAATAGGGTTTCCCATATTCAAGATCGAGTGTCTCCTGAATGTTGGCGACACATTAGCTCCCTTGACAATCCTGCAGACCCGGCTTCTCGCGTGCTTCTCCCAATGGTCTGATCTCATTGCTCGTTATGGTGGGCGGGCCCCTCTTTCTTGTTTGAACCATGTGATTCATGGCCGGATGACAAATCACGTGACGCCTATCCGTGCACCGATTCTGAGGAGAAAAAGATTGGTTTATTCGTACAAACAGCGCCTGCTCTTGTAGAGTCGCTATTGGCAAAGTTCTCGTCCTTGCGCAAGATTCAAACAATCGTAGCTTATTGTTTACGTTTCTCTCAAAACTGCCGAAATCAAGAAAGCCACAGTGGTCACCTCTCAGAATTCGAATACCAGCGAGCATTGTTGGTGATCGTCAGATGTATTCAGCGCATAGAGTTTGCACGAGAAATTTCGGATTTGCGTAAAGGTAATAGTCTCTCCAAGCACCTCCAGAAACTGAACCCATTTCTAGACGCAGATGTTGTTCTACGTGTTGGTGGCCGTCTCTCACAGTCGACTTTGACTTTTACAGCCAAGCATCCTGCTTTGCTATCTCGTCAGCACACATTTACAGAACTGGTTGTTCGGCACACCCATCTGCTGTATCTTCACTCAGGTGTAAACACAACCCTCTACTTGATACAACAGAACTTCTGTATTTTGGGTGCTCGTCGAATAATACGAAACGTTCTTTCGAAATGCCAACGGTGTTTCAAGTTCAAGCCTCCCTTTCTTGTCCCCCAAATGGGTGACCTGCCAACGCCTCGCTTCTCGTAGGCGAAACCTTTCAGCGTTGTCGGTGTTGACTTTGCCGGTCCCTTCAAAATCGTGTCGCGTAGAACCCGCGGGGCAAGGTCGTTCAAGTGTTACTTGTGTCTTTTCGTGTGCTTTACCACTAAAGCGCTCCATTTTGAAACAGCTTCGTATTTGTCGACTCCAGTATTTCTCGCGGCCCTGCGACGCTTTGTCGCCCGTCGTGGTCGGTGCTCGATGATCTTTAGTGACTGTGGCACTAACTTTGTTGGCGCAAATCGGGAATTGGTGAGATGCATGAAATTAGCCACAGAAGCTGAAGCTATCAACTGGCAATTTAATCCTCCTTCCTCCCCTCACTTCGGCGGATTGTGGGAAAGTGGCGTGAAAGCTGTGAAGACGCACCTTTCACGTGTTATCGGTGACCAAGTGCTCACCCTTGAAGAACTCAATACTTTTGTCGTTCAGATTGAGGCTCTTCTGAACTCCAGGCCTTTGTGTGCCCTGTCCACGGATCCCAATGACCTGCAGTCATTAACCCCAGGGCATTTCCTCACGTTAGAACCACTCACTGCCCCTCCGGTTTAGGAACTCAGGACTAGTGGAACCAGGCTGGTTCTTAGTCATTGCCCAGGACGACACCTCAGCAAAATGGCTGGAGGGCTGGACACCTCTTAGTGCCGAGGGAGTCACCTTTGCCCCAACAAGGGCATCGGAGGCACCATGGCAGGAGAAGGTGGGTTTCTGGCTCAGAAGCCAAGAGGAGGTTGACCTGGAAAAGCTGAAGCAGATGCTTTCCATGCAGAACCGCTCACTAAGAGTGGAGCAATGGAGGCATGTTCAGACGACAGGAGGACCAGGAGGGTGGTTCTTGACCTTCATGGTCAGCGGAGATACAGTCCGAACTCTGGAGGAGTCTGGGTGGCAGCTCTACTACCAGTTGGTTACTCTCGCAGTGCGAAGGGTGCCGACGCGGAGTGGAGCAGTCCGCCAGGACTCTTCTGAGGCCGGCGTGTCAAAGCAGGCCAAGAAGGATAACTGAAAGGACCACAGCCCCCGCACCATTAACTTCCCATAATGGATTTACTGCGGGTAAGTCAGATCAATCTTTAGCACAGTAGGGGCGCTACGGCAAAGCTGATGAGCGCCCTAACTGGCAGGAGAGAAATAGTCCTCATTCAAGAACCGTATGTTTACAGGAATAAGGTCAGGGGACTGAGGATGGCCAACTACGATGTAGTGGTTGGCGAGGAAGTAAATGATCGACCCAGGACCTGTATCATGGTGTCCAGAGATCTCAGCATGGTACCACTACCGCAGCTGGGAACCAAGGACCTCACTGCAGCGGTTCTGGAGTATCAGGTAGGTGGTAGAAGCCATAAGGTAGTAGTAGAAAGCGCGTATTTTCCCTCGGATGACGCGCGTATACCTACGGAGGAATTCGAACGCTTAATATCGTTTGCGAGAGATAAAGGTCTTCCGGTAATTGTCGGATGTGACGCCAATGCACATCATTCGGTGTGGGGGAGCTCAGATATTAACCTTCGGGGCGAAACCCTACTAGAATATTTGGCGTTCACGGATCTTGAGATAATGAACAAAGGTACAGAGCCCACTTTTTTCAATAGCATCCGAAAGGAGGTAATTGACATTACAGTGGCCTTTAGGTGTTTTTCAATCAATATTGAAAACTGGAAAGTGACGTCGGATATCGTGACATCTGATCATCGTATGATCAGAATGGAAATTAATTCCGACAAGCCTCTGGAAATTCCCTACCGGAACCCCAGGGCAACAGACTGGGAAAGTTATCGTTCCAGTCTCGTTCGCCAAGGAGGCCAACCAGAGGAAGGTATATACTCAAAAGAACAATTACGTAAAGACGTAGAGCAACTGGCAAGTAAAATTGTCTCAGCTTATGAGGAGGCTTGTCCTCTCAGGGAGGCTGGAGGTCGTAGGGTACCATGGTGGACCGGCACTCTAGCCGATCTGCGCAAGGAATCCAGGCGAATCTTTAATCGAGCTATCAGAGAAGGGTCACATGCCTCATAGGACACTTTCAAAATGGCCAGGAATAGGTTTAAAAATGAGTTAAGGCGCAGCAAAATATCTAGCTGGCAGAAATACTGTGCAGAGTTAAACTCAGTATCAGACTCTGCTAGACTGATGAAAATCTTAAGCCGCGAAACTAGCCCAACAGTAGGAGCGTTAAAAAAGGTCGATGGGATGTGGACAACATCCAGAGAGGAGTCTTTACAACACCTTCTGGAAGTTCACTTTCCAGGAGACGGCGCCATCCAATTAGCACCCATAGCGAAACAGGAACCAGTTCCTATAGAGAAGTGGCAGTTAGCTGAGGGAATTCTAACGGAAGGTGCAGTCACATGGGCAGTACAGGAGTTTGATCCCTTTAAGTCGCCGGGGCCAGATGGGATCTTCCCAGCATTGCTTCAAAAAGGCCTGGATATCCTTCTTCCATATATAGTAAGGGTATATAGGGTCAGCGTAGCAATGGGATGGGTCCCAGAACAGTGGAAGGCAGCCAGAGTGGTCTTTATTCCCATATTACATTGTGTGTTTTACAGAAACATAGCTAAATAGCAGCATTCATAGTTCGGAATTGTTTGCAAGTAAATTCAATGTATTTCGTCGAGATAGGGAAAGTAGTGTGTGTACCAAAGGAGAAGGCGGTGGCGCTCTCATTGCCACGCAGGACTGTTTAAATGTGATTCCTCAACCTAGCTGGAACAGCGACGCCGAGGACTTGTGGGTTACAATAACCGATCATAAAGCAAACAGGCTTCATGTGTGTTGTGTTTATCTTCCACCGCATGATGACGTTGCTCTGGCAGCCTTCACGACTTCTCTGAGTGACAAAATTGCTAATCACCCTAACGATATGTTCTTAGTGGTCGGTGATTTTAATTTCAGAAAAGTGAATTGGACCAACCGTGTTAGCACTTACTTCACGCCTTCTAAGATAGATAACAGATCAAGAGACTTCTTTGACACAACTGCTTACTCGGGCTTGTTTCAATTTAATAACATACCTAATATCAATAATCGGGTGTTGGACTTAGTTCTTTGCAACCACAAATCGATAAATAACTTAAAAAACTGTCATATTCCTCTACTTAAACTGGATAAGCAGCATCCAGCAATTGAATTCTTATTAAAAACCAGTATTGATAGCATTTTAAAAGAAAATATACAAAGAAACTACATATTTCGTAAAGCTAAATACTCGGAAATAAATAATGCACTCGCCCATATAAATTGGTCACCCTTAACTACAGCTAGTAGTGTAGAGAAGTCGCTTGATTACTTCTACGATAATATTAATAGTTTAATTGAGAAGCATGTGCCTTTCAAAAAATCTGGTAATCGATATCCGTCATGGTACTCATGTTCAACTAAAAAAAATATTGTTGAAAAAAATTCATTTCATAAAAGGTGGAAAATATATCAAAACACCGCGGATTATCATTACTTTTGCATTTTGCGCTCGAACTCTAAACGTGCTATTGTTCGTGACTACTCAAAATATGTCAAAAACGTTGAATCTAACCTGTCCGATAATCCAAAATCTTTTTGGCATTACACAAGAAGTAAACGTAACAATTCTGGTATTCCAGCCTTAATGACACGAGGAAATGAAACAGCAAGGAACGGCCGAGATATTAGTGAATTATTTTTCAAGCAATTTGGCTCGGTCTTCGTTCCTAGCACTTTGCAACCTTCTTATACCAAATCTCGCTTTGATACATTTGCTACCAATATTTGCACAATTACGCAGGAAGAGGTTTTAGAATGTTTAAATTCTCTTGATGAAAACAATGGGTCGGGCCCGGATAATCTACCACCGGTTCTACTAAAGAGATGTTCACTTATGTTAGCAGAACCGCTGTCCATATTGTATAATAGATCCTTAAAAGAAGGTATATTTCCAGCTAAGTGGAAAAACGCGTTTATATTACCTATCTTTAAATCGGGTAGTAAAAATCAAGTTGAGAACTATCGACCGATTTCAATTCTGTCTTGTATAGCAAAAATTTTTGAATCTATAATACACAAATTAATTTTCAACCAAGTTAAAAATAGTATTATTCCTGAACAGCATGGATTTTTTGCTGGGCGATCGGTAGAAACTAATCTAGTTTCATATTCGCATAGATTGGCTGATGCACTAGATAGCAGGATTCAGGTCGACTCAATTTACACTGATTTCAGCAAGGCCTTTGACAAAGTAGATCACTCAATTCTCATTGCAAAATTAGAAAAAATTGGAATTATAGGTGATCTGTTAAAATGGATCATTTCATACATTACAAATAGATATCAAATTGTAAAAATTAAAGGATTCCAGTCGTCAAGGATCTTGCTGACGTCGGGAATTGCGCAGGGTAGTCATTTAGGCCCCTTATTTTTTATTATTTATATTAATGATATCAAAGATTGTTTTAAAAATAGCGAGTTCCTTATGTATGCGGACGACTTGAAATTATATTCTGACATCCGTTGCATCGCCGACTGCCACGCTATCCAACTTGATTTGAACCGCCTGTATAAATACTGCAACGATAATAAATTGTACCTCAATTTTGATAAGTGTTTTCACATCACTTTTACTCGTAAGGCCTCACGAATATCAAAACAATACGTTTTTGGTAAAAATATTATTAAAACAGTCGACAAAATAAAAGACTTAGGGGTCACTTTTGATAGCAAGTTAATCTATGAGGATCATATTAACAACATTTGTGAGAAAGCTTATAAAATGTTAGGATTTCTTATGAGAACTTCTTACGATTTTAAAAATGTAGCATCTGTCAAGGTTCTGTATTTCGCGTACGTAAATAGTAATCTGAATTATTGTAGTGTCATCTGGAATCCACAATACGCTGTCTATAAAAACCGTATCGAATCAATTCAACGCCGATTTATGAAATATGTAAATTCAAAATTTAAATTAAATATTTCAGAAGACAATTTAAACTCTGGTTTGAATCTTATTACTCTCGAAAAACGCCGAATTTTGACTGATGCACTTTTCCTTTATAAATTGCTTCATAATTCTATTGATAGCTCATATATACTACAATTAATAAATTTAAATGTGCCGCCTGTTAACACCCGCATGCACTTGGTTTTTAAAGTCGATTCTGTCAAAACTTTATCCATGCAAAATTCCACTATGCCTCGACTAATGAACTCTTATAACAAGCACTTTCCTAGTATAGATTTATTTTCATTAACAAAACAACAATTTCGAAATAAAATTTATTTACAGTTGCTGACATAGGCCAGTGCCAGTGTCAATGAAATTACACTTTGCTTTTTGTCGATAAATTTATAACATTTTGTTGGTATAAAGTAACGTATTTAGCTTATTTAGTTTAGTATAGCACACTAGTATTTGTTTATTGTATTTCCTAAATCAAATGTATTAATTTTTTTTGTAATTTTTTCCATATTTTATGTCACTTTGTGGAACTTTTTTTGGGGCATCTGTCCTGTTTAGTTCCCTAACTTTCAAATAAATAAATAAATAAAAGACGGGAAGGGAGGACTACACAACTGCCAAATCATTTAGGCCCATTAGTCTTACATCCTTTCTTTTAAAGACCTTGGAAAGCATCATTGATAGGCATCTAACGGAAAGGGTAATAAGATCACACCCATTCCACAGGAATCAGCACGCATACAGACGTGGAAGATCGACCGAAACTGCACTCCACGCTGTCGTGCACAAGGTCGAAAGGGCACTACACTATAAGGAAGTGGCCCTTGCAGTACTTTTTGACATTGAAGGCGCATTTGACAAGGCAAGAACGGCTACAATATGTCAAGCCTTACAGGCCAGGGAAACCACTCCCGTTCTGGTCAGTTGGGTGAGAACAGCACTGGAGCAAAGAACCGTGACGGCAAACCTAGGGGACTGTTCAGTGAGGGCCAGGGTGACGGGAGGTTGCCCGCAAGGCAGTTGCCTCTCACCTCACCTGTGGTGTCTTATAATGGACGGTCTACTGGGATGCCTAACGGAAGAGGGCTTCTATGCACAAGCATACGCAGACGATGATGGACTGGTACTTGTTACTGGCAGGTTCCTAAACGTCGTTTGCGATAGAATGCAGGTAGCTTGCAGGATTATTGAAAGATCGTGTGAAGAGAAAGGTCTGTCGGTAAATCCACTAAAGACTGAGATCATTCTCTTCACAAAAAGACGAAAACTTCAGGGTCTGAGGATACCCATTATGTACGGAAGACCACTTGCATTAGTGCAAGACGTCAAGTACCTGGGGGTAATCCTCGACAGCAAATTAAGTTGGAGGTCGCATGTCGACAGGACGGTGAAGAAGTCGACAACGACCTTATGGCAGTTGCGTAGAGTTATAGGCAAGAACTGGGGGATAAACCCCAAGATTCTGCACTGGCTCTACACATTGGTAGTAAGGCCAAGAGTTCAGTACGGCTCAGTGGTCTGGTGGCCTAGTGTAGAGCGCCCCAGTATTTCCGTAAGATTGGCAAAGGTCCAACGACTAGCCTGTCTCGAAATTACAGGGGCAATGAGGACAACCCCAACAGCCGCACTGGAGGTAATATTGGGACTCCCGGGCCTCGACACTTGGATAAAGAGAGAGGCCATGGCTACCCACCTCAGAATGCGGGATACGGGGCTATGGAATGACCAGGGAGTTCGCACGAGCCATGCTAGGATCGCCGACATGGCTGCTAGAGAAATACCTCTATCAGCCTACAGGGTAACCGAAGCAGAGGAACGGCTAAGGTTGCAACGGTACTAGCCCTCTGCTAATTAGGGCTAATGAATTTAAGTAATTTCCTTCGGGTAGCTTATCAGTCGGAGTTAATTTAGTTCAGCCAGATATACACTTGAATATTAGCAAGCAAACACTAGGATAACTTTAGAAAGTTTAATTATAAGATTCAGTATTTACAAACATAGGTATTGTTCTTAAGAAATCAAATAAAATGTATTTTACAATGTGTTTAATTAATTATGATGGGCACCCGGTTGCTCGTTCCTTGCGCGCCGGCAACCCGTTTTGCATCTGTGTGTGGAAGGTCCGAATGGCCGCCTTCTGCAGGAATCGACGGGGCGCCACTGGTCAGGGAGACGTTTTGCCCAAAGTGATTTGCAGGGGCGCCAACCTCCGCGCTCGAATGTCACGTTCGCCGTCGAAAAACCGCGTGCAGCTGCAAGTTTAGGTTATTTCTAATGTATTGCGCCTTTCGCCTTACGACACCGGGTTATCGTTGTGTATCTCGGGGATAATGTGAAGTGGCAGTGCGAATTGCGGCCGGAGGAGAAGTCATCGGCGGCGTCTTCCACCTGGGGGTCCGCTTCGTGTCTTCGGCCCAAGAGAGGTTAAGATCGTTGCGGCGCGGTCGCTCTCCGGTGTTACGATAGGAAGATTGTTGAAGCGGTGAGTACAAACCTGCAGTCAAACAGAAATTAAGTGCAATCTTACAGGGGCCTTCTAGGCCGAACAAATAATGTGTTGGACGCTGGATTTATTTAGTGACACCAAATTGACGTATGAAACGGCCTGGTTGTTTAACCCTCGTTTCGAATACGTCTTCCAGGAAATTTTGGTATAATTATTTACTAGCGTCCTCCAGGAGATGTTTCAATAATTATTAGTTTGGGATATTTCCAAGTGTTAAATTTAAACAGCGAAACGGTGTCCCATTCGTGGGCGTTGTTTCTTAAAGCTGTTTATTTGGTGGAACGGGTTTAATTAAAGCTTAGCTAGGAACACGGTCTCCAAGACTGGAGGCTTCGGGTTCGAACGTAGCTACGGGAAAATACTAACGACAGGACGGGTAAAATTCTCTCTAAACGGTCGGACAGGGTCAGGAAGGGAATGAAGGGAGGGAATGCAAAGATGTATGAATGAAGTCTGCGAAGGAAGTCCCCTTGGAACGGACCAGAAGCGGCTTTTATAGCTCCTCTTCGTGTTTCGTGCATCAAGCCACCACTTCGGCCATTCTAAGTGGGGGAGCCGCGCAATACGTGGAGCAGGGATCTCTTGATGGCGTAGCCGGCTGCGCGTGCGAAAAATTCAAACTGGTAACGTAGAAATCGCTAGGCTGGAACGCGCGAATTGATTTTAATTCACAAAAACGCGTTTCGACTGGGCGAATCGTTACAAGGTTAGAAAAAGAATTCTCTCTTACTATCCCAACAAGGGAACAGTGGGAGCAAAAAAGGGTTAAGCTCCAGTCGAATGCCTTGATATGCTACACGGATGGTTCTCGAGTGGCGGAAAGGCAATCCTCTGGAGCAGGAATTTATATGGAAGGCCGGGGGGTGCAAGAAAGCTATGCTTTAGGAAGATTCACCACGGTATTCCAAGCAGAAGTTTATGCCATCCTATCGGTGGCAACAAGGAACGAGGTTAGGATATCCCCAGAGCAAAAAATTTATATTTGCTCCGACAGCCAAGCCGCACTAAAAGTAATCTTCTCGGCCAGGACAAGATCAGCTCTTGTCCAGGAATGTGGAGATTCTTTAGCCGAATTGGCAAGGGAAAAGGACGTCGAGATCATCTGGGTCCCGGGACACACGGGGGTCCAAGGCAACGAGAAGGCGGACGAACTAGCCAAACTCGGAGCCGGGGAACCTTGTTTTGGACCGGAACCTTTTTTGGGTATAACAAGGCAGCAGGTCTCGACAGCCCTAACCGGGTGGGCCTACAAGACCAGCGAAGAAAAGTGGAAAGGATGCAGGGGCTGTCGTCAGGCAAAGTACCACATAGCGGGATTTGATTCAAAGAAATCGGTCTGGCTAATGGGAAGAAGCCGAAGAACCACAAATCTTTTGATAGGGATCTTGACAGGCCACTGTAAACTAAAGAGACACCTAACACTGATAGGAGTAGAGAAAGATCCCATCTGCCCAAGATGTGGAAGGGACGAGGAAACGTCCTTTCACTAGTTGGGAGAATGCGAAGCGTACCAGCGACTGAGGTATAGAACCTTTGGAGCACCTAAGCTTCGAATGGAAGAGTTGAACTCCCTATCCTGGGCCGAAATTCTGATCTTCATTAGAAAAGCAGGAAGGTTTAAGCAGGGAAAAGAGCCCATCGAAGAGGACGATAATGAAGGCGGTTGAGGGGATGGCATGGGGTTGGCAAAAAGGGCCTATGGTGGCCTACTTGCTAGACTTCGGTCTCCCCACAACTACTACTACTACTACTGCCCCGGCAGACCCAGATTTGTCCTACTTAAACCTCTCTCGCCTATCACGTTGGCAGCTGATACAACAGCTTCAACAGAGCTTCTGGTCTCGTTGGAAGAACGAGTACCTCCACACATTGTATCAGCGGGGAAAGTAGTACGCGTCAAACAATATGTCAAGCGCGGATATTGGGACGCTTGTCCTTGTAAAGGACGACACTGCACCTCCGCTCAAATGGAAGCTAGGTCGCATTGTTGCCCTTCACCCTGGCGAAGATGGTATTGCCCGAGTAGCTACAGTGAAAACTGAATCGGGAACATTCAAACGTCCTTGTGTAAAGTTATGTCCTTTACCAAGCCAATAGTACTTGACTCTATTTTTGTTCAATTTATTTTATTGTATAGTTAGTTTAGCATAGCGTACAGCGTTCTGAAAGTTTATTTTATGCACCCGTGTGCACGATTTCAGTTTGTTTTTATTTTCTGCGGAAATCACGCCGGGTCGTGATTTGGTGGGCGGTATGTTTCGTGTTCATTACAATATTTTCCCGCCTCCAAAGCCCATGTTTCCAAATAAAGCTCCCCGTACGTCACGCGACACAGCTGCGCCAATGAGAAAAGGCCACCCCGTTTTTCCTTCTCAAAAACGCAAGGGTGAGAGGAACAGACAGACGACAACAACCAGTGGTGCAGATCAGTGCTACGCCTCGGGCCCCGCGCATCACGAACCCCAAGAACCAGAAAGGGCTACAGCTCCAGCACCCACCCAGGAGTCTGCTCCAGGCGAGCTACAAGTACGTACTTTCGCTCTTTTCCACGTAATTTCTAACCCCTACCTTTAGCGTTCCTGCCACCCCCGATGTCCGGCCACGGCGCCGTCGCCCACCGGGATGCTAAAGATGCAATTAATTTCGAATGTATTTAAAACCGTCTCATTAAATTTGATGTTAAACTCAACATTGTTTTATTTCACCCTACGACAAACAGACAGGTGGTTGGTCCTTCAACCCCCCTACAAAGTATGTATAAAAACATCACACCTTATTCTAAAATTCTACCAGATGTAATGTGGTCTGCCTTTGCTTTTGATTTTTTTATTTAATATTCCTGTTCAGAAAACCCAAGAAACAAATGTATTTCAACCAATTTCCTAAGTTATGTGGATCAAAAAATCAAGTAGTAAAATTGCATGTTATCATTTTTAATCTGTACAAAATAATTATCAGAACAGTTCGTTACATGGGTACGACTATTTTATTGGTTCGAGACGGAGTATTCATAAAATAAAAATAAAAGTGGAAAGTTATACGGCCATCTACGTTTTACTGATGATATAGTTATACTTGGCACATATGCAAAAGATCGAACGAGAGTGTAGAGGATTGGACTAAACAATAATACAAACAACTTAAAATAACACAATAACTTTTTAAAATGAAGCAACCAAGCAAGTAAACAAAGATTTTTTTTATTTTGGACACCTTAATAAAATAGACAAAAATCCGGCGGCAGAAACTTTTTTAATGAATAAAATCTTGAAGAAACTAGATGTGTATCATGGAGAGCACACCAATACATTATATTGCGAATACACTTCAGAAATCATCTAACAAATGTTACCGGTAACTCGCCGTATACATGTAACAAGCCTATTGGTGCTCAGTAGCTCAACTGAAATAAGAGAAGATTCGCTCTCAATATTCGAAATAATTGTATCTTGGAGAATACGAAGGTACGCGGATAAGTTAAGGCGCCACCGCAGTGTTTGTAATGCTTGCGGTGGAGTGGAGGTGTCACCATAGGTCACCATAGACTACAGTGAGCCACTGTACCATAAACTACAGTGGCTATATAAGGACAGTGTGGTCAATTTTAAAAAAGGCAGCCATTAAGAGTCGTCTCTACAACAACCAGCCACGCCCTTAGGTATTGTTTTGTGCAAGGCCTGCTAAATTGTAAGACAAACGTCACCCTGCTAAATTGTGACATAAACGTCATTTTATACGGACTGGACATATGTGAAATTCGGAGATGCTTTGCAGAGCGCTGTATACCCACGATTGCGAACATTTGTGCAATATGAGGTGGTCAAATGTGCAGTGTAACATTAATCTTACAAGAATGTGAATAATATTACTTAAACAGAATTAAACGGCAAGAAACGATGTGAAACGTAAGGAATCGCTGCCAGCGATTAAAAATCCTCGTTAACGAGCAACCTAATATTGGAATATAAGTTATGGTGTCCTTTTTTATCTTCTTTATTGTGTTTTTGTACATAGAAAACGAAAATTGACAACATTTTGCGTTGATCGACACAGAGATTACGTACAATTTTTTTTTATATTCATAATTAAACCGTCGTACCTATTTATTTCACCAGTTAATTTAGAGGAATAGAATAGTCAGTGTTACGTAGCCCATAAATTCTCTTTAATTTGATGCAATAATCTTTGGCATTAAGACATTTATATAGTTTATTATAGCTTTTACTTTGGACTAATGCGCAATTTTCGCAAAAAGCATTTTACTTTAACTCGTTGACATTTACTTATGCAAACAAAAATTCGACATTCGCTTACACAGAACACTGTAGAATTTTATGAGGATTATTTTATTCCATTTCAAATTGGGGCTACTTTCAATAATAAAGGACTTAGAAGAAATTTTGTGTGACTATGTGTTACGGTCTTGAACTGACTTTACGACACCGCACCGGCTCACACATAAACAAAACGGCCGGCGCGTGCCGTAATGGACGAAATCGGGACGAAAGTTCTCCTAGGCCGCTACCCAGCCGCAACAAGGTAGGCCGGCTAGACTTTCAGTGGAGTTGGGCGGGTTCTTAACGAGATTATCTAAGGGTAACGGCCAGAGGGTCGGTAAATAACGGTAAAATAAAGAGGGCGCCACCAAGCCTGTCTTAACCCGAATAACCGGGCCTGGGCGGTTAGACGGGGGCGAAGTATTCAAGACACTCCGTCGATAGGGGTACTCGTGAATTATCAACTCACACAACGATTTCGTGATGGCAAAAATACTTAGATCATGAAGTGGGGCTCTTTCAGCCACGGCAATCTCACCACCAAGCTTACCTGCACGCTCTGATCTCACTGGCACCACCGTACATTTATCTTCTCAATGATGGGCGCACGCTGAAACAGAACATGCACAAATCGACCAAGAATAAAGCGTCTCTTAATTAGATAAGCGTCTATTATTCAATTCTTACATTGGGGCAACAAAGCGTGCCGCAAACATTGGGGTTAATTCTTATAAATAAGCATCAGCTGATGGGCGCACTACTGTTACTAAACAACACCCACAACTGTACAAAATCAAGAGCAGTTTGACATATGAGTCCCACAAAGGGAACGTTTGTTCATAAAAATCGAGTTACGCAACAGCAAAGGCGACGTGAACAGCGGAGCTGTCGGCAGAATCCGGCGCCGCAAAGAGATGCGGCGAATTAGTTAGAAACCCAATTCGCAAGGCAAAAAGGGGGCCGCGTTACTGAGATATATTTGGCCGAAAAGGGGGCTTACATAGCCTAACGCCCGCAGGCAAATTTAGAATATGACACAGCTGGTGCTACGCCCCCCAAGCGATCGATAACTTCGTGAAACACTCAACGAGCCGAACACGACGCCGTTGCTAACATACGAAAGGTCTCGCACAAAACTTGGCGAATATGGCACCGCCCTAATAAGAAGTGATCTGGCTCACATGATAATTTGGGCAAACACAGCAAAGCCCAAGTGAGGGAAGTGATTAGATTAAAAACGGGCAACGCCACTTCGCGACAACAATTTAAAATGCGAAGGGTACATTTTTAACGGTGCACATGATTTCACATCAAGTTCGCGAACATGCAATTTTACTGCGACCAAACTGGCGATGCCGCCTTACAGCACGTATGCCAAGAGTTCAGCAATTATTCACATGGTTAAGCGCAAAGCTCGCGCACAAGAAGTTAGTATGATTCAATGGTTACAAATACCTTAATTTTATTGGTGACGGCCCAAGAGATCGGCATGCGGTCCAGCTGGTGGGAAACAGGTTGCCTGTGGCAATTAATTCGCCGCTAAAACGGCCGACGTGTGAATGGTCTGGATGCGCCCAAAATGGCGACAAAGGCTGGCGCTTCAACAAACGCCGCTACGACGGCAAACTAGCCCAATCATGTCTTACCTCAACGGAATCCTCGCACAACGAGCTAAACGGAACACTCCCTTACGTGACGACGTAGAACCGGGCATGGAATTCCATCACACCTACGCCTTGGCGTAATAAGATCGCCGCTAAACGACACACACCTCCCTTGTTCAATGGCCTGAGTTGAACTGCCACTCTCGCTTGAGGCGAAACAGTTTATCAAACACTTGCTGAAGCAGCACGAGACAGGAAAAAGGCTGGCGTCCCCGACAATGGCGGGAACGCCGCGAAACGGCACACTCTGCGACTTCCTTGATCAACGGCGTGAGCTGAACTGCCCAAGCAAGCAGCGTTACGACGCCCGCAGTGGCGTGAGCCAAAACAGCGTTACCACGTGACTCTCGACGGCCAATGGCGATGCGCCCAATAAAACAAATAAGTTCCGGTAACAAAGAGAGCGCGAGGCCTCGCTGTCACACCAACAGCGTGATTTCTAGAAGGTTCGGAAATCTTGCGAGCGTTAACACCCGGCTGTCAAAGTACCAACAAAGGGGTGCCCCGGATGACAAGAAATACTGCGCTTGAGGCCAAATATGTGCAAAATCATTATTATGGAATTAGGCGATGAAGCCAAATAAGTAACTAAAAGGGTTTAACATACGGGCACGCTGCCCTAAAGCCTAGGTGGGTAATTAAAATACAAAATGACCTGACATATGTGTAATTTCGTAAAACGACTCTTAATGGCGGATTTTAAAACAACCAATCAGAAACAAGACCAAAATTTACCACACTGTCCTTATATAGCCACTGTACCATAGACAACCTTCTGGCGATGGGGATTGTATGCGCTGCGCAGCTAGGATATTTGGAACTTGGAAATTGGCAGTAAGTAACACGTACAATAAATAACGTATCTGGATGCAGTATCTTAATCGTAAGCAAATGCGAAATTGAAGGGAATTCGCAGACCTCGAGCGTTGAATAAAATATTGGCCGGATTCGAAGCTACAGTTGAGCGATGAAGACGGGATCGTAACTCCAAAACGAAAGCAAAATTAACAGCTTTCCAAGGTGTCGTTTGAAGAATGGAGAGCGGTAGTTTGAAAATATTTACAAGCAGTTATAATGCATCCACTGATGGCATCGATAAACGATAGTGATCCCTTTAAATTCGATCAGAAATCAATATGAAATTCCTGTGGTACTTGAAGACGAAAATTCGGAATTTCAAACTTAGCTTGCATCTTGGTAAAGACTTTGCCATACAGCTACATTTACGGAAAGGTGCGCTCATATCACAAACACAAAAATTCTTATCTTGACTGTCCCTGGTCATCTCTAAAAATTAACAGCCACTTCCCCTGCCGGCTTGGACACGGAACACGCAGGATGAAGGTTGGTCAACTACCTAAATTGAGCTGTTCTGTCCCCCGTTGATTTTGGCATCCTGGGGGCTCAACCAAATGAAAATACTAACACCTTGTTCTTCTTTATGCGCACCAATTAGGTGTTACTATTTTTAAGTGTGATTCAAATCTAATAGTCACAAAAATAAATGTTTTTATCAAAAAGTGTCACTACGCTGAATTCTAAGATTGCTTAAACCAGAACAGAAATGCTGTAAACGACAAATTTCGAGTCCATCTGAAGACAATTTGTTTAGGTATAATTTGATGATAATGATATGATGAGACATTGTTGTGTCAATGAATCCTTCCTGCAAAGCAAAACTCGATGCAATGTGAAACAGGCCTCTGATATCCCCCGCCTGTATGGTTTATTTTTGTATTTAAATATATAGAACCAACTAGAACTTATATGTTTTTTTATAAATTTGATGGAATTAGTGCATTCTAACATAATTAAAAGTGTGTAAATCCCGTTACATTTGCGTGTATGGAGCGATAAACCTAATTTTTAAGTCTGCTCAAAGGATGAGAGGATATTTTTCTTAACGACTGTTTGCTGGGATTTTCTAGTTTAAACTCAGTGGTTTACTTTCCCGGTCTAAAAGCGACGTTGACGAACGACGCGCAAGTGCATTGGGTTAGATCGCCCTAAGGCGAATTACATAGAAGCGGTCTAGCAATAAATAAGTGCTAAATAAGTTTAAAGTAGAGCAAGCCAGCGTTTGCCTTCCCAGTTCGTGTGCCGATGAGTACACAATTTCAGAAGCAGTCGACTACATCCGTCACATCCATTGTGATGTAGTAATTTTCCACGCATGACGTCGTTCAAGGTTTAGATGACACAATTAGAAGACACTGTTAGTATGCGATGCAGAAATTCTCAAATTTGATACCAAAAATGTTTGCAGTTTAAAGCGGTGTGCAATCGCTACAGCTATGCAAATCGAGCTTACCTAAGCGAGTTGTGTCGGGTTTTAATGCAGGCAAATGTGAATAGGGTCGGCTTCAACCAGAGCCGTCTTTAGACAATTTTAGTGTTTGAGAGTATAAAAACTGTTATTGTGGCGCTAATTTAATAATGTTTTGTGTATATTTTATATAGTATGTTTAACATATCATTGTGTGCAAAAGTACCTGGGGCAGTTTGTGTTATCCTTTGTAAACATGGCAATATATTTGTTTAATATCAAAGCTAACTTGTCACAATACTGTCACTGTAAGTCAGTTGAGACTGCCATTCTAGATTTTGCATAAGCCTAGTTCATATAGCTTAAACATCCCTAAAATCAGCCAGAAAATTTGACCCAGATATTTTTGCATACAATGGTACATACATAGCCCCAAGCTATAGCGCACGTGGGTTGTTCAAAAAATACTAATTCTATTTTCTGTGTTTTCTTTATGAGTTTACAAATGTTTTGAAGTTATTGTATTTGTATAAACAAATTGTATCTTCATGTGAAGTCAATTTGAGACCGAGAACACTAAGGGGCGGACCAGCTTCCTATGTTTTTGGCAAATAGGGATCGTGTGCAACCACGGGTGAAATATTTGTAGGCATGTAGGCATATGAGATGTTTTGTTTCAATATTGCTTACATTAGTGGGGTCGAACCACATGAGGACCATAAGTGATGTTACAAATGGGTTCACAATGGTTTTCCGATTTCAAAAAACGTCAGCACCTGTTCTGGGTAAAGGAATCTTACTGACACAAAAGCTATATTGTTCGAGAAGCTGTATGTAGAGAATCATTTCAAAATTTAAAAGTTGCATAGAAGACAAAAAAGTCATTCTCAGTGTTTCTGTAATTTGGCCGGTAGACTGTTAAATTTTATTTACGAGGCGCGTCGCCAGCGTTGCCTTTGATCTGACGCTTCCGTAAGCGTTGTTTCTACATTGACTGCGAGAGAGAAGGTCCAGTGATTAGTTTGGTAATTAAAAATCGAGAGCTATTGGCATGTTGGAATGCGAATAGTTCTAGCACATATTTTTGATACGAATTTCAATATCAGACGATGTCGTTCCGCCGATTCTGCAATTTATATGGGTCAGGCAGCTTCCCTAATTTTAATCTTGGATTTGACCACGAATTAATCATGTGCACCGCGTTATGAACCTGAAGATAAGCTCCTCAAATCAGGGCATAACTTACATAAATACTCGATTTTAATTCATATTGTATTATGTACTTGCTAGTTAAATAGGATTTGCATGGGACATTCAAATATCGATCAATTACCGTAGAATATAATATCACTTCTGACCGTATTCCGTGAGATTTTCCTGGAATACTACCTTTCAATTAGAGGTGGAAAAGTCCTAGAGGAAATGTTGCACAAAAACTCGTCCGATCATCAACTTTGCAAGATTATGGTATAAAATATTTACTGAATATTATATGCTATCATAGGTATTTAAACTTTATTATTGACTAGAATGTATGTAGAATGTGTATAGAATGATGCACGGTCGATATTAAGTTTCAGGCAACGATATTTTATTAATCATTCACCTATAAGATGCGCTACTTTCAATTTTAATTTTATCTGCTCCTTCGCAAGATAAGGAATTCACCAAATTTACGTAGTTGTTCAAGCAAAAATGTTTGTATCATTAATATTTTACTCTTGAGTTAATACCTACTAGTATACTTGAACCTTCATTAGTACTACAGTAATTTTCAATTTTTTATGTTTAGCAATGCATTTCAGTAGGCAATACATTTACTTAACTTTATCTTATTATTTTAATTGTATATTGTACTTTTCCATAGTGCGCTACATGTTACTATAAAGGTAAAATTTATTCGATTAACTTCATTTGTCTTATATCCTAATAGCTTCTCGTATTTGGTTTGGAGATACGATTTGCTAATTAGTTCAAATAGTTAGAATTCAAATTCGGCAAGCCTTTGAAGCATTAAAACAGTTTGGAATGTAGATTAATTTATTAAATTAGATAACCAATCCCTACTCTATGCCGACTTAAAGCTAGAGATTTAAAATATTACTTTTAGGAAAATTTTTGTTTTGAGAAAATTTCATAGTGGCTATTACTTACATTTGGTTAGTAACAACCTTTTAAATATACAGTGAGTGCATCAAACTAATACCTCCAAACGCATCAAAATGACGATAAACATTTGCAACGCCCGACTATTTGCTATTCTTTTCTATCAATCTACTGCGGTTGATTTTTGTTTTCAAGAGATAATTACAGTTTTCTCGAATTTAAAATACAACAATGTTAGTAATATGCCACTTAAATGATTATATAAAAGGGAAATGGAAAATTCCAGTTAAAATGAAGCCGTATTTCGTTTGTTGCACAAAACCTATTGAACTATTTCATTCAAACAACAGATATGATGATGCAGCAATTTTTTTTCGATAAGATAATGTTATTGTATTGTGAGCAATTGGGAAATCTATAGCTCGATAAGCGTAATTTGCCACTGTTTTTATAGCAGACCAGAAATCAGTTACTGATATTTTTGCAAAATAACTCGAAAAATGCTATTGAACTAATGAAATCTTCCCGAATAGCTGAGTAGCTTAGCAAGTAGATTACTAAAAAAACATCGTATTTTCTATCTTCACCAGTTGTTGGTATTAAAATATTAACTCTTCTAAGAGTTGTAAGTGTCAGTATATACGGGTTGCTTGCAATCAAAGGTACTTTGATGCACTTCTAAATTCAGACAATAAACTGATATAGTAATTAATAAACATAGAAATTCGGACGAAAACTAAAAACTAAAAATATAAAAGATCGTGATAAAGCTCCAATGAAATTAAATTTTTTATTATCGGTTGGAAATGCATATTAGGACACCACCAAAGTATACCGATAAAGTACTAAATAAAAGAAAAGATACATGAAATTGCTAAAAAGTGCTGCAAAAGAAAGTAAACAACATATAGTTTTCAGATAAGCTGGAACATAAAACTATTGAACAGGTTTCCAAGCATAAATGCCTAGAATGCTAGTTACATAAAAAATAATTTTGCCATGTTTAAAACGAGTTGCTACTTGTTCCCGATGAAAAGCTTCTTCTATATTAGCCAACCTAGCTGTGAAATACTGCGATAGTATGTTTTCCTACACTCCTGTAAGGCATTCACGGATGGACATTAACAAAAGCCTAATACAACGTTTGAAATGTACACATAATTATGTATATTGCAGTGTCCCTATCTAAATATTGTGTACTATTATGAGTAATGATGTAATTAAAGATGTGCAAATAAAATAGGTCACCACACAATATTTAGTTTTACCATTTGCTAAGATCAAACTGACTGATTAACTTATTTTGTTGGGTACGCCAAATTGAGAATTATCTTATGGTAGTTTGCCCTTTATTTAATCCATTCATCTGATATAATAACTTCGCTAGCTCATTTGAAAACAGAGACATGAAAATAAAAACTCAATCTCTCGCGGGTCTGAGGTTCCTAAATTTTTATGATACGCCACTGGAAAAGTAGACTGGTGAACTAAAAATTAGGCGTACTGCGCCGCCGCTATTCTAAAACGTCAAATTCTCGCACAAGAAATTCGAGTTATTCTTCAGCTCGGGTGTAAACTGAATTATCAAGCAATTAAATGAACAGATTTTTACGGTATGATTTTGAATAATTGCGCCTTCAAGTAGCGTCTTATCGTTCTATTGTTTTTCAGGCAAATCTATCATTGGCCCATTTTAAAAGGACGCTTAAAATTGCATTTGTTTACTGGGACCTCCAACTGACAATTTATTTCACGAATGCTGGGAAAACACCTCGCCATCCACAGGAACTTTTATGATATTCGTGTTCTCCAGGTCGTAATTAAGATATGATGTGATTTTCATGCCAATCGCGCGGACAAAAATTTCAGAATACACTAACCTCACATTCGTAGCCTTCTCGGATGCCCTTTATGGTGATCTCGGCTGACTTCTGTACCCCCAAGCTGCTCGGACTGCTGTGCTGTGTTGGGGCCTGATGTGCGGTGCTGCTCGAACAATCTTGACACCCTAGGCCTTCCCACGATGCCGCAAATTGGTTCTGCGGGAGCTGGTCACTTGGCCGAATCTGCCAGAGTCGCCTCGGAACGAAAAAATCTCAAGTGCGTGGAAAATCTTGCCTCCAATTGTGCTGATACACTGCAATTCGCTGATTACGATGGTGCTATTTTTATTTTTATAATTTTATGCCTTCTATAAAAATTCTTTAATTAAAGTCAGAGCAAAACTCAGGTAACTTTCACCAAATTATTAAAACAAATGCTCTCTGTCGTATTTGACAAAACACTGTCTACAAATTTTAACTTCAGGAAGTTCAACTAAGTCCAATTACATATCTTATAAACTAAATTAACATATTTGATCATTTTATTTACAATTTCTTACATACTAAAATTATTGTCTTTTGAATTGTTCATTTCTCATCGTTTTAATCCGCCACTCACTTGATTTTATAACACTTAAATGCCCATTGTTTATCACTACACTGAATCGTTTTTTTTAATACACCAACATTGTCTCATTTCCTGCTATTTGAATTCCATCTAATTTCTTGCCACTGCAATCTCTTCAAATTTTCATGTCTTGTATTTGCATGTAAAAATGACTTGCCTAGCTTTTCTATGTTCTTTTGCCTTATCTTTCTGGTCATTCTTATTCTCACCTTTATTCTAAAATGTTCATTTCCTATTCATTCCCTAATGACTCTACTTTCTACGCTTCCTTTTTTAAGCTGTGTCTAACTTGCACTTTCTGTGCCAGTTCCAAATTAATTTAGATTCGGCTTCTACTTTGTCCAAATCTATTATATTATGCTTAAAATTATATTGCTAAACCCAATACACGGAACTTGAGTTTCCATATTTCTGTGCCTATTCAAATACAATCAATGTCATTGGCCATTTATACCAGTGTTATTATGATTTGGCAATTTATGTGAATTTTCTCAGATGCCTGCATTATTACAACTCTGTGCTTTAGTGATTTAATTTGTTATTTGCTTGGACTGCAATCAGAGCTGATTTGAGGGCTAAAGACCATTGCAATATATATTATGGACTTTATGAAAGACTGTAAATACTATATAAAATAGAGAAAAGAACATTTTAGTACTTCGCTCATGTAATATACTTTCTTCGTATTCGAGAAGTGTAGCACTGCTTGTGATTACTAATTTGATTGTCTTTCAACCTGATTTGTTAAATTTAACAACACTCTCTGTTTTAAAAGCAGATTTTGATATGTCTTCATACCGTCAACCTTAACATTGTCGCTTTCTTGTTGCTCGACTTACAGACGTTTTGTACTTTTTAGGATTATTTACGTATATGCTTAGATTCTCATTCATTTGCTACATGGGCCGTGTAGTCGACTAGACGTGTTGCCTTGCCGCTGGTATCTAATCAAAGTAAATTATAGTTCGTGGTGGTTAAAGTGTTGAAGCAAGATGACTGGTCGCGATACGCGAACGGCTGCTAACCGTGAAGAATCGATAACTAAATTAATTGAGGCTGTGATTGGAAAGAAAAATTTTATCGATCAACTTGCTAATAAAATTTCCGAAAACCTGGGCGTCATGGAGACGAAAATCCAAGAGTTGGAAAATAAGGTGACTTCATTAGAAGATAAGCTTAGTGACTGCGAACAGAAGCGGGATGATCTGGAACAGTATGAGAGGTGTAACTCAATTCGAATTTAAGGAATTCCAGAAAGTAAGAACGAGATACTGGAAGACAAACTATGTAAGTTGTTTAGCGACAAGTTCAAAGTGGTATTGCAGCCAGATGCTTTAGACATCGCGCATCGACTACCGGGTAAGCCTAGCCAGCCCGGCCAATAATTTGCAAATTTATCCTCAAATCAGCTCGTAATAAGATGCTGAAAGGCACAAAAATTATGATTAGTGAGGACCTAACCAAAAAGCGTCTAAATTTGTTAAAAATCGCTCGGGAAAAATTTGGCATCAAAAATGTGTGGGCATTTTAAAGAGTAATATTTATCAAACAAGATGTTAATATTCATAAAGTTAAATCGCTTTCCGACCTCAACGAACTTGTATAAGTATTTAGTTTTTTCACAGCGGCAGTGGAATCACCTCTAAACATTTTTCCAATACCTGGCAACGCTAGCATTTTAGTGTATTCGTAAAATTTGTATTATTCTGGATTCTGTGCCTGTCTGCACACACCTCTTGTGATAAAGTTTTGATAGCCTTTTATTTGCTATTTAATAAAACCTTTACTTTTTGTTACATGCACCAGTCTGTAATATTCAGTCATGTTAGTGTTATCATATCGGTAATTATTTACATATCTAAGTAAAATATGTCAAGTTTTACACTTATTAAATTATTGCATCTGAATGCGAGATCACTACCTGCTCACTTAATGAGAATAAAAGAAATTGTAGCCGAGGAAGATCCTGATATTCTTGCAATTAGTGAAACATGGCTCACACTCAATATCAGTGATGCTTCTGTAAGCATTCCAGAATACTCAATAATTAGACGCGATCGCAATGGACGAGGTGGGGGAGGTTTTGCGTTTTATATAAAAAATATTTATATTTTTAGGTTCATTGATACGGCAGGCAGCATAGAGCAATGTTGGATTTCCCTTCAATTAAATAAAACTTGTACTGCATTTGGTGTTGGCTATAGGTCAGAAATATGTGATAAAAAGATGTTTATTGATGAATTAGAAACAACATTATCAATGTTGATACCTTGTTATGAAACTATTGTTTTTTGCGGAGATTTAAATTTTGACATGCTAGATTTAACTAACAAATACTGTAGTGATTTGCTGGACATGACAATGGGCCTTAATTTGCAACAAATTATTGACGAACCAACTAGAATCACCAAACTAACTAAAACTTTACTTGATTTTATTTTTGTTAACAAGATGGTTATTATAAGCGAAGTGAGGGTCGAAAGCGTAGATGGTGTATCGGATCATGAAAAATTATCATGCATCTTTAAAATAAATAAACCAACCACTCAAAAGTTTTTAACATATCGAGATTACAAAAATATTAATATTGATCAATTTACAACGGATCTACACTCTACCCAGTTGGATGAAATTTTCTATATTCGTGATATTAATGAAAAGGTGGAATTCTTTACACCTACTATTGTCGACCTTATCAATTCACATGCCCCATATATTACTAGACGTATAACTAAACCGCCGATAGTACGGCCAGCCAGACGGCTCAGATGGTGAGCCTCGACTACCTCTAGGTCAATGTTAGGGTTTCCAGTCCCGGGATCCGGTCCCGGGACAGTCCCGGGATTCTACCACAAAAACCGAGTCCCGGGACCACAGCCAGAACAGGCAAAGTCCCGGGACCATGTCAACATGCGTGCGTATACTCGATATCAGAGCATTATAACGGGGATTCACCGGCGTCCGGCGTATTGTTTTCGGTAGGTTAGAATTAAACCTGTGTGTTGTTTCAGCCACATTTGCATATCTTCTTCTATTTATGTATTTGTCTGTTTTTTTTGTGTTGCATTTAGATATGTGCGAAGAAGCTGAATAATTTTTATCCACGACCGGGAGTAGAAGTCCGTTTCTATAGCATCAAAATTGTGACAGAAGTAGAACATTTGCTCCCTAGAGACTAAATAAGACAAACATTTCCCTAGGGAGTTTTCATTATGACTGACACAACAATTGTGCCAAATTCGAGGTTATCAGGTTAGGTTTTGAGTCAGTTTTGACACAAACTGACGCAAAAACTAACCTGCTAACCTCGAATTTGACATATTTGTGAGCTCTTGTCATAATGACTTACAGTGCCACCAACTTTAAAATTTACCATAGGTTACTAATTTTAAATAATTGTAACTAGTGTCAATAAATGATGTTTAAAAAAACGGGTTTTTCGTTTTTAATCTTCCTGCAACGTGAAAAAAATAGTATATGCAACTCGGAGAGAATGCTATTTTGCTTCAGTGCAATTTCTGACTCTCGGGCTTCGCCCTCGGCCCCCAGCAAAATAACGCATTTCTCTCCCTTATTGCATAATCAGTTATAATATCACAAGAGCATCGAAAATAATCGATTATTTTCCGAGTAACGAGACGTAATCTGCGAAAAACCACGAGAGCGCAGCTCGAGTGGTATTTTAAGGATTACGTCGAGTTACGAGTGAAAAATAATCATTATTTTCGATTGCTCGAGTGGTATTCGTTACGATTATATAATGAATAGACCGATAATAATAAATTGTTTTATTTCTTAGGTTGGCACTGTTTGTGTTAGTGGCACTGTTTATGTTGGTGGCACTGTAAGTCTATGTCAAATTCGACTTTATCAGGTTAGGTTTTGCGTCAGTTTGTGTCAAAACTGACGCAAAACCTAACCTGCTAACCTCGAATTTCCAATAGACAGTTATTATACCATGGCTCTAGATTATTATTATCCATTATTTTTGCTTTGTTGGACCCACCGAAACACCGAAGTGATTATACCACGTCGTCAAGGGTATATCCGTTTATCTATACCTTGTAACTAAGTAAAATTCTCAATTACTATTGGCCAAATTTATGATGAGTTATATAATCATATAAATAAAGCGGAACGATCCAAACGTGTGTGTCCGTCATGACAATTGCAGACGCGATGTCCCCCATTTACGTTTGCATGCATTTCGCCGTCGCCACTATTCCGCGACCCCCTTGGAGAGGGGCAAAGCCCCGTAAGCCCCCTTGGAGAGGGGCGGATCCCCGGGGGGGGCCCTTGGAAAGGGGCGGAGCCCCGAGGACTCTTTGAAGAGGGGCGAAGCCCTGAGGGCCCCCTTGAAGAGGGGCGGTGCCCCGTGAGCCCCTTTGGAGAGGGGCGGAGCCCCGATGGCTCCTTGGAAAAGGGCGGAGCCCCAAGGGCCCCCTTGGAAAGTGGGGATCTCCGAGGGCCCCATTAGAGAGGGACGGAACCCCGTGAGCCCCCTTGGAGAGGGGCGGATCCCCGAGGGCCCCATTTCAAGCAATTATTCTCTCTTCAAATGATAACAGATCTCCTTTAGATGGTTAACATCAATTAAAACTTGCACGAGTGTTTATATACAAATAACTGTTTTAAAACGGTGATACTGAAACTAACAATAATGGTTTTCAGTTGAAAACGTCTGAAATATTTCTGAAATATGACTACAAATACCTGTGTAAACTGCACGAGTCGTCTGTACCCACACTGTAACAGGATTTTCATGTGCATTTTTTAACGATGTTAGTGACATTTAGTAACAAAATATTACTAAAGTCAAAATTATTGCTTGGTTAAAATTTATTTTGCATTCGTACTTACTTTATTTTTGTGTATAAAATAACACAAGTGTACATCAATAATGATACAATATTTATTTTAATGCTTAGGCCCTGTTCAGTAACTGAGCTACTTTAGATAATTTATAAAATGTCAATGTCTTATTTTGACATTAGTAACTTTTTGTAACTAAATATGCGTACACTGCTAAAAATATTCAATAGGACATTGAAGCGACTCTTAATGGCGGATTTTAAAACAACCAATCAGAAA